>NQII01007084.1:0-103382 GCA_002778355.1 Clitarchus hookeri | reverse complement strand
AGGCAGGAGCTATGCTGGTTGTACAGGTAGAGGCGGTGGCAATGATACAGGCAGGAGCTATGCTGGTTGTACAGGAAGAGGTGGTGGCAATGATAGAGGCAGGACCTATGCTGGTTGTACAGGTAGAGGCGGTGGCAATGATAGAGGCAGAAGCTATGCTGGTTGTACAGGTAGAGGCCAAGGCAATGATACAGGCAGTAGCTAAGCTGGTTGTACAGGTAGAGGTGGTGGCAATGATAGAGGCAGGAGCTATGCTGGTTGTACAGGTTCAGGCGGTGGCAATGATAGAGGCAGGAGCTATGCTGGTTGTAAAGGTAGAGGTGGTGGCAATGATACAGGCAGGAGCTATGCTGTTTGGGCGGACGGGTTTACACTGCCACGTATTTATATTTTTTTAGAGTAGCGGTTTTCCCTTCATTAAACGTTTTTTAACTTTTACGAGTTCCTATTTGCTTGCTACTTCTGTCGTTTAAGGTTGATGGCCACGGAAATAGGTCTTATTTTGTATATGAACCACATTTTGATTAACTTGTAGGTATTATCTGTGACTACCTTATCCTTTGATCAAATATTTTTAGATGGCATGGTTTTCGCAAAATGAGTCGTCAAAGTCAACATTTTACTGTTTTTGTGATGAAGAAATAAAATAAACCTAACTATTTAGAAAAATATTTAAAAGAGCATCTGAAATATCTTGTCTTGAATCATTTTNGAAATATTAAAAAGAGCATCTGAAATATTTTGTCTTAATTCATTTAAAGGCATGTTAAGCAAAAGTTAATATCTAAACATTTAGGCGCCGCCAAAAATTAAAAATATGCAAAAATTTGCTTATTTTCAGGCATTTTTTTAAATTGCAAAAATATTTCCTTGTACAAATTAATAGACGTCTTGAAGTTACTCTTGGAATTTATTTTAGCGTAAATTATATTATTTCTGTACGTAAGATGGTTTTCCATTATTTGTACTATTCTAAAACAGTAAAATTATGATTTGGACATGTCATTTTGCAAAAAACATGTAATCTATAAATATTTTATTTTGTCACAAATAATGTCTACAAGTTGAACATTATGTGATGAAAATATTAAATAACACATTTTCCTGTGGTCAACGCCTTTAAAGGATATGCCAAACTATTTAAAGAACATACTTATTATCTACCTGTGTCTGAATTTTTTTATAGTCGACGTGAGATATTTTACTTAAACGATACACATTTTTACAGCCAAGTATGTATTTATCATGAAAATATCTTAGTCGTAGACAAAGTCTTATTTTAAATAGAGTTTAATATGTATGTCTTTTAGATTCTTACAACTAAAAATTGCAACATACATGGTGGTTATCCATTACTGTAAAGGATATCCACGGTAAAATGAACACTTTTGAAAGTCCTGCTTAATATATGCTTGTATGTACATTGTGTAATTTTCCATCAAATGTAAAACTAATTTTGCCACGTGCTTGATCGCTTTTATTCATGCCTTGGTCAACATAAAGAGTGAAATAATTATATATGTAATTACTTTAACATATTTGCTAATTTTCACATTTGTATGCATTATAAGAACAGAAAGCAAAATAATTCATTTTAGTGTTCACAAATGTTTATCTGATAATGTTATTGCATTCATGCACTTATATGCATTATAAAAACACTAAGCAAAATAAATTATTTCATTATTCACAAATGTTTATCTGACCATTTTAATGTATCATTATGACCTGGAACATATTTCCCTCCGTCGTTACCAACTTTACTGGGCGCATGCCAGTTAGTGAGCAGGTTGAAATACAGGATGACTCGTAAATGTATGCTAACCCGACGTGACTCGAATTCTTAAGACATTCAAATAGGGAAACATATATATACGACAAAACTCGTAAAGTGATTTATGAGGATGGTAGACGCCCTGGAACTTTGCGACTGAAAATGAGTTATGCAACGATAAATTGGAAATGACTTGCAATGAGGGGACGAAAATTGCCGCACAAGCAAACCTTTACAAAGCAGGTCAACACATAAAATGACTTTACAGAGAGTATAACTCTTCATAATTTAAATAGTGATTAGCACCCTCTAATTGCTTAGACCTTTGTAACCCTCTTCTTGAGGTGATTTTACATGACATGTTAGTAATCACTATGCGAAAGGAAATAAAAAGTTCGCCTTGGTAGTATCTGCTAATACCGACCGTTAACGCAGAAATACCTGGTTTATTAGTGAATAAAATGAGTGATTGCCTGGGAAGAAGGCAACTAGTACCACTATCGTGCATGACGTGTGAACATACACTATTGTTAATGCCCCTCTCCTTAGGCAACAGGTTTATAAAAATGACTGCTGAGAAATTACTGCTGTCAGCTAGCAATGCGTTGGTTGTTTATGTAGCAGATATTACTTCACCCAATTAGCATCCCATCGATAATCCCCGCCCAAAACGTTCCAAGAAAATAGATATGTTAAGTGGATGTGCGTGGATGTGCCCACACATGCTCATTATGGCATTTAAAGATACCTTGCCTCGTGAAGGATGTTTCATCGGTGAATGGTATAGCGCCTTTTAAACCTGCGACAGTCCTAATTTTTCCTTGGAACCACTCACAATACTGTAGACGGGCAGGCCAGTCAGATGTAAGAAGTGCCTGCTGCTAGTGATATGCGTGCAACCTGCCCACTGTAATGTGCAACATACGATGAACTTTGATTCGTTGAGTACATAAGCGATACCTCGAGTGCTGGCACTTGGGTTAACATCAACATAGTCAAATACATTGTGCTCGATGTCTCACCGTGGTCGACTAAGATCGTGGTAACTTGCGCGAACAGTTCCTCTTTCACACAATTGCCGATGAACTGAAGTGAATGCACGTGGATCTGGTAAATGTCGAGTTGGAAAGTTTACGGCGTATCGACGACACACAGTTGATACATTACACATCGTTTCACAATACATGAGATGCATATTCAGCAGTTTCTCTTTACTCCACTCCATCACACACGTTGTGAATAACTGTCTGTTGTGTAAACTACCAACGCAGTGCGGTGGTGTTATGTAAGTATTGACTTGAACATTTTTAAATCCATTGTGCCTATCCTGTCGTACGACCTAGACTGATGACGTCTTGAATTTCGCTACACAGTAACATCGGTATTTTTTTCTTTTTTGAGAACTATATAATTATTTTTGTAACAATTGATAAAATTGTAGTAAAATTCCTTACAAATAAGTTTTTTTTCGCAAAGGAAAAATTTTGCCCACCACATTCACCCAATTTTCCAGTCCTAGAATAAGCAAATGGAAAAACCAACTGGCAAATTTTATTCTATAATAAAACTATTGTTACAGTATTTAGTAAAATTGACTTAAAACTCGTTTATTTAATGGAAAAATTTGAAATAAAATAAATAACTGAGCAGCTCATACACATCGCAAAGCCTTGGAGTCAAGTTATCCCTTCCACTTTACTAATTTTTCAACTTTCTCCCTGCGCAACTATGGAAGCATGTAGATATTATTTACCGCACGGGCAGGCAACCTCGTCGCCACTTGGTATGATAACAGGAACCAATGCAAAGGGGCACTTGCCCAGAGTAGGTTAACAGCAGCATTTAGACAGGGGCATTAGCCAGGGTGTCAGTTCAATGCACGACAATGGTAAAGGCTGCATAATTCCCAGGTTACCACTTATCTGCTATCCAACTAAAAATTTTATTTCTGCATTGAAGGTCAGGATTAGTGAATACTATCAAGATAACATTTTTCATTGCTTTTTACACGCTGATTACTTACATGCCATGTCCAATTGCTTCAAGAGCAGGGTTACAAAGTTCCAAGCAATTGGAGGGTGCCAAACCCTATTTAATGTTTGTAGGGGTGCACTCTCACCAAAGCCATTTTATGTGGTAGCCTGCCTAGTAGATGTTTGCATGAAGGTCAATTTTCATTGATTGAATGAGGTCTACATGGAGATCCGCTCCATTTCTGCACTCACTGACCGAGGACTTGGATCCCGCCAGATAAAAGCGATGCAACGCGTCTCTCTCTCTCTCTCTCTCTCTCTCTCTCCCGCTCACGCAAGCTCTTCTACCCTGATCCTCCCTCATCAAAGGGTTGATTGAATATTTTTTTTACATCACCTCTCCTGATGTAGGTGGAGACACTGCTGACACATATATTTGGTGTAAAATTACACAATTTTTTCACAATGTGACCAGTAAGTCTACATGTAATCAAAGTTGGTTATAATAACATAAAGATCAAAATAACATGTGTTGAGTGCATTTAATTACATTTCGAGATTGTTAAGCAATTTTAAAGTTTCAATGAATGCATGTTATTATTTTCGTTACTGTGAAGAACAGAGGTTTATTCGGTACGTATTTAATTAGTTTTAACAAATTATGTTATGAAATTGCTTCATATTATATGTGCAAAATTTATCCTCTACTTGCCATATGTCTACACAGTTCCTTGATGTTTTGTTGTACCCTTAAATATATCCTGTTGTGATACAAAGATTTCGATTAGCTTACGTACGATATTTTGGTGGCGACATTGTTTATTCGTGCCATGTAGTCACTTATGATCTGGTTGCGAACAACTTCTTGGCCCACGTAATAATTGCAGCAGTGCTGTATTATAATATCGTGGCGTTATGTTGCGAATATCAATCATATTTAAAGCCAAGTATGATTTGGTTTAATTCAGTGTTTTACGTTGCAATGGGCGTATCGTATACAGCGTGTTATTGTAGGAGATTTACTATATCTGGAAAAAGAGATAACATATATGTATGACTTGAAGCTTGAAGTAATAATAAATCATATAATTTTCTCTTGAGAAAGGGATGACTATACTACCTTAATATATTTAAATAGCGGAAATTATTAGACATGAACAAAATTCGTACAATTTACTATCATACAAAGCTCATTGACATCTANGCTCATTGACATCTGAAAATTTAATTTAAAACAAAATCGCCGATCAAAAATAAATAGTAGTTGCAACTATAATATCACAGCTAACTCATTAATCTAAAAAATTGGATTAAATATCAATACGGATGATGGATAACCATGTCAATATATATGAAAATGCCATCTATTTATTAGGCTATTTAAACATAATTTGCNGGAAGGTTGTTTAATCATTTGGAGGTAAGAAAACATGTGTTTTGTGGGCATGTTTGAATTACCAACGAAAATGCATCTGAAAGTAGCAATATGCACGTGCGTCATGAGAAATTNTTGGCATTCTTTCTTAAACTTTTTTGTTCCGCATTTAATGTGAACAAATACGTGTCTGCAGAGTTAACAAACATGGTTTTAATGTATGATGATGTCAAGAGCTACGGAAGATTACCTGCAAGATTGTCACCAACAAAGGAACCCTGCTATAAGACATTCAGAACACAGCATTTTGGCGAAGATTTACTGGCTCTTAATGGAAAGAAATTGNCTCTTAAAGGAAAGAAATTATGTTCTGCCACACAACTTAAACTGTGCGTGCAGAGAAGAAAGCGTACGGCTAATTTAAGAAGATGTCCGTACCTTATGGGAGGAAAAACCATCTACCATCACTGCTTATGAAGTGGCTTCGTCACACTTTATGCCGTTACTGCACCTCATACCCTATTAGGAAAGTCCAGTCAGTAGGCACTACTAAACTTCAACACAAAATGGTATACTGTACACGGTTTCCACAGCAAACAGATCGTGATCCGGAATTTTACAAGTACGTTCTTTTTACGGGAGGAACGCATTTCACTCACGGCCCTGTTTACAACAGCAATACCAGCTATGTGTGGGCTGACATAAACACGCACGCAACGATCATTACCTCATACCAAAGATTATTAGATGGCAAACAGTGTTTACGACAGTTTGTTAGGATCATACTACTAACCAGCATGACGTGATCGTTATTTCTACCAGTGGTTCGTGAAACAGACATTGTCATTGATGTTAAAGGGTGTGCCGATCAACACTTTCCTGGAAGGTGGATAGGGAAAGGAAGTCCTTTCAACTGAACTGCTGGCTCACCTGATCCAACACCGCTCAACTACTTCATGAGGAACCACAAACAGAGTGTAGTTTATGAGACTCCAGGTAACATGGCAGATACCCTCGGGGTAAAGACAGAAGCTGCCTACGGTCCGGTCCTAACAAATACCTCCTTTTCCGACAGAGTCTGGCCAGCTCTGTTACGGCGTTTCATTTCATGCATCAATGAAGAAGAGCGTCACTTCATGTACTCGTTGAAACTGATTTTGATATTTTTATAAAAACAGCAATGGAATAAAGTGTTATAAACAAATCAGAAGTTATACACAATCAATAAAACTATTTCCAGGCACATATGTCACTGACATTTNGCCAGGCACATATGTCACTGACATTGCCGACATAAAATATTCTTGACGGCAACATTTAATTTTGGGTAACATTATATTGCAAACTATTTGGTTTAAGGAGTCAAATTAAGGCAATTTTCGGTACACTTCGTTATGGTGTTTATTTATACATCCTGACATTTTAGCGTACATTCAGTGCTACAACATTTTGTGCAATGTGTTAAGAGAAACCTCAAGTTTTACAGAGTATGATGAACGTTGTTTGTCGGTAAAATGAAATAATTAGTTTTCTTTTATTTTAATTTTTTTTCGATTACTTTTTATTAAACTCCTGTTAATGTCCCCTGTTCAAGTGAAAATTCAGCCCTTAAATATCACCTTAGGCTATCGACAAGACTTTTCGAATGGCGTACCCGCCTAATCGAGGTACTTAAAACATGAAAATTTTAACTACATAGCATGAGATCATGTAAATTTGTCAATTGGTTCGTTCTGAACATTTTTGGAACTAGAGTCATAACATAACTCACATCTGGTGACCTTAAAAACCTTCAGTAAGAGTACTTGGTTGCAAAATGGCTTTGTTCCAATATGTTCTAAACCGAACAAGATGTTTTGATCTTCTACTTTTCAAATCCAGGATGCACCAATTTAGACATATGGTTGCTGGAATGGGAATATGACTTGTTTGCGAAGTCATTTTCCGGCCATATTTCCTAAACCATAGGAAAAATGGCAAAATATGCGTTACATGTTTACGTCCACCTGTTTGTTGCCGATAACTTTGTTCTGTTATTTTTTTTGCTATAAATCATCGTTTCCGTGATATGGCGCAAATTAGTGTGTATTGTGTTTGGGGGTCGATGTGTGGCCGTAGGATGAAGAAGCTATCATTCAAAATAAATTATGAAATGCGAAATTTATTTTATTCCATCTATATTCAGACACATTACATTTCATTTTATGTATAAATGCCATTTACTGGAGCAAAAAAAAATATATTTCATGGCAAATATAAAATAAAAGAGATTTAAACTAATGGTGTCGGCCGGTACCTCAAAGGAACACAATGCAGATATACACAGAAAAGCCATTGTAAACAGGTGGCATAAAGTCGTGTGTACCAGGCATTCACCTTGAAATATAACATAACAATAATTTGAGTAATTGGCGTCCCTAATTACCATTCAGAGTGATAAGCAGCAGGAATTATGTAATCAAAAACAATTGAGGGAAAATAAGTATTTCTGAAAACATAGTATTAAAACTGAATTTATTTTTAAAAATTTAAAAGTACACACATTTTGACGCCTCTCTTACTGTTTACAAATATATAGCCAGAAAATGGTTTCGCAAAAAAAAATTCAATGAAATTCCAGCTATCGCAACGCTAAAATTAATAAAAGTAACGACACTCGCTGAATAATACTTAAAGCGATCACATCTACAGAGAGAATACGTCATCGCAACAAACAGTTATAATATCTGCAAAACAAGATCTTCATCAACAGGGCCCAAAGAAGTTGTTACTAGGCAGCGAAACTCGTTTGAATTGTGAAAGGATTTTGCACACCTCTAAACTTAAGAGGCATTCCACAGAACACCCTTGTAAGAAAAAGTCAGTAATATTTGCCTTTGCTTTATCATATTTATTGTAACTTTTTATCGTTAAAACGAGTTTACGCAGTACTCCCATTCATACATCTTAGTGTTAATATTTTCAATTTTAGGATTCGTTATAATAATGTTCTGTATAATCCTGTGCATTCTAGCTCTCATATTGTCCACCAGATCGATATACTAGGTATCAGGTTCATGTTAGGAAACGTCATCTATCTTTGTTCTATTTTATGTAAGGTATTTAGTTAAATTTAAGGTGAAACTCTACTCCCACTCACGGAATCATAAGCACAGATTTTCCTTACTGCATGAAAACTGGTGCACCGAGGCACCCAGTTAAACAACGGAGTGATTCATTTGAAAAACCATGAAATAATTTCCTTTCGAGAATGTACATTTGTGATGGATCAGGTTAAAGAGTAGTCAAAGCATTTCGTACCGAAACAAATCAAGAGCAATACATGTCGTTTATACAATTTACCTCTCGAAATAAATTATTTGCTTCTGAAGTTAGGGTCCCTTGTCATAAAATGTATACTTTTGTGATAAAATTAGCGTAATTTCTGAGATTATAACAAATTACCAATGAACATGAAAATCTTTTGAAATAAAGTTAACTTTGATATAGGGAAATATTACATTTATCAATTTACTGCAATTTTTTCTAATCTATAATGGGATGGCTGCCAAAAAATTAGGTTAGCTGCGAATGTTAAATTACATAATTACTTTCATTCATGAAGGTAACTACTGAAATAATTGGAAAAGGTATTGGAATGGAGTGGATAGATTTGGGCGTACTTTGACATCGATGTCTTCAAAGCGGATGAGGTCGAAGTGAGGTGAGTAAGGAACAGCAACGGAAGGCAAGAGTCGGTGAAACTGGAGATCATCGAGGAAATCCGGCAAGCAGCGACATCGTCCAGCACTATTCTCACGTGCAAATATCCGGGAGCGACCATATTGAGAATCGAACTCCTTTCGCTTTGGTGCGATGCGAGTAGTCTGACCACTTGACCACCGCGTCCACTCGAAACGGAGAATGGAATATCTATCTCTGAATTTAGAGTTGAGGGTAGTCAATTGTTTCAAACCCGATGTCATAAAAAATTGGCACATTTATTTCATTGCAAGCTGCAAGTATTGATTTTGCCTCTCGCTAGCATTTAAGAAAGGTATTAATATATTTAGAGTTTTTGAAACAGGATTACTATGAAAAAGAATATATAATTAATTTTTATTATTAAGCCGTTAGTACAACAATGCAACGAGTGCTGAGAAGTTCTCCTCTAACATAAACGCACCTGCAAATTGTGTATGCATGTTCAGGTTTTCCTACTCTGAACTCTTTACAGTTTTATTNTCATAAAAAATTGGCACATTTATTTCATTGCAAGCTGCAAGTATTGATTTTGCCTCTCGCTAGCATTTAAGAAAGGTATTAATATATTTAGAGTTTTTGAAACAGGATTACTATGAAAAAGAATATATAATTAATTTTTATTATTAAGCCGTTAGTACAACAATGCAACGAGTGCTGAGAAGTTCTCCTCTAACATAAACGCACCTGCAAATTGTGTATGCATGTTCAGGTTTTCCTACTCTGAACTCTTTACAGTTTAATTCAAAACTTATCGTTAGAAAGAAATGCAAAACTTATCGTTAGAAAGAAATGCGGTCATGTGTTCACACAGATCAAGTAACACGGACCGCTGTGCTTGTCTANGCAAAACTTATCGTTAGAAAGAAATGCGGTCATGTGTTCACACAGATCAAGTAACACGGACCGCTGTGCTTGTCTACATTCTAAGAAATTAATCGCAAATATACCACATCTGTGAGTATGTATAGTAAGAATGCGGGAATAGTAAATTATTTTCACATACATAAAAATTTTCCCAGTTCTTAATTTTCCCAGGAAAGATACAGATCGGTATGAAAGTTCCGAACTTTGTATTGTTAAAATGCTAAATATTTCTTAATTTTCAACCGTATATGGGGTCTTTTTTTCATTTATTGTGTACATTAAAATCTTTCATTTCTAGACAGGAAGTTAAAATTTATTTACAGTGTAAATAAATATCATTTTCAAGTTCACTCTTTCGTCATAGGGTTAGTGTTTAGTGTAACTATCGTTCAGGAACTTCATAAAGTTAAAAGTTGAAATCATTTAAAAAATCTGCATATCAGATTAACACAATATTACATATGTTTCTTGCGGATTCCACAAAAAAAGTGCAGTAGGTATAATTGCACACAAAAAAAAACAAAAAAAAAATATGAAACGGCTATTGACCTGAACACCTTCCCTCTCACTCAGCGAGTATTCTATACACTTAAGCAATAGTTACTAAAGTGATTTGCCGTTTTATAATTGCTGGATTGGATTTCTCCACAAAAGCAAATTTTCCATCTGATATATGCATTAATGTTGAAACTTTAAGTGCATATCGCGCAGCGCATCCTCCGCCGCGAACCGAGTCCCACAGACGTCGACAAACATCTTTACTCCTCGCCGCCTCTCTCTTACATGCCACTGAAAGCCCGTGCTGCCAGGAGACCAGGGAACGAAATTCCTGTAACTAGTTAAGTGGTTTGTAAATCTAGTTGCAGCCCGACAGACTTGGGTCAAATCATTGAGCCGGCGGCGGGCTGCTGTGTTCATGTTTTAGTTGTGCTCCGGGCCCATATTTATAGCGTTAACCACTGTTCCTATGTTAGTAAATGTAAGTGTTTGGTTTATTGGCACTCTCCTCCCTAGATCGCCACGCGCATTATATACACGGTCTACAACCACGCGTATAGAGTCGCATGCCAAGCCTCCAGACCAATAGGAAACACAGTACCTTATCAACAGCCAATCACAAGCTTTGCTCCATGGCATAATTGCTCTCTAATAACGATACGACGTGTCTTTGGTGCGCAGGCCAAACGCCTTGCAAAGTACGTGCCACAAAGCACAACAAGCCATACAAATATGTATTGAAGGTGGACGCAACGACAGGCGTTTCGCGTCTTGCAAGGTTGAACTCAGCGCGGAGCAGGCATGTTTGTTGGCTGGAAAACATAACATACGATATTGTTCACAAAAGTATAAAACGCTTGTGATACAAGACATATTAAAGAAAGGACGAAGCACGTCATTTGTGGGGTGATTTTTCGAAGGTTTAATTCAAAGAGTTTGAAGAAACCACTGACAGACTATAATTAGGCCTGGGTCGCGGTGGTTTAGAGGTTAGACTACTCGCTTGTCACCTAGACAAACCGGGTTTGATTTCCGGTGGGGTCGCTCCCGGATTTTTGAATGTGGCAATCGTACTGGACGATTACGTTGGTCGTAGGAAGGGAGAAAATAATAGTCAAAATATTAAAATTCCAAATAATTGCGATTACTAATTGAAATACAAAAGATTAATGAAAAAAAATTAATGAAAATAACGACACCCATTGAATCATTTGTATAGGAACCTAATTCACAGACAGAATAATCATCGCCACAATAAGTTATAATATATGTCAAACAAATGCCGTATATAACTGAGTTCAAATAAGTTGTTACTTGGCAACGAAACGCGTTAGATTTGTGAATGGTTTTCTGCTTCTCCGAACTTTAGCGGTATTCCTTGGAACATCGTGACAAGAAAAAGAAAGTAATATTTTCCTTGACTTCTCAAATTTATTTGAGCTCATTACAGTTAATATAAATTTTATTAGTACTCCTATTTAAAAATATTTATTTTGTGTTTTTAACCGTACCTTTTGTTATAATTTTTTGTTGTGCAATCACGCGTTCTCTACGATAGTTTATAACTTGAACTGTACCTACACCAGTTTGATTTCCAACGTTTCAGGTTCTCATTACGGATGAGTCATGTATCGGTGTTTTGTTTTTATTTATAGGTAATNTTTTAGTACTCCTATTTAAAAATATTTATTTTGTGTTTTTAACCGTACCTTTTGTTATAATTTTTTTTTGTGCAATCACGCGTTCTCTACGATAGTTTATAACTTGAACTGTACCTACACCAGTTTGATTTCCAACGTTTCAGGTTCTCATTACGGATGAGTCATGTATCGGTGTTTTGTTTTTATTTATAGGTAATTAGTTTAATTCAAGACAAACTTCAAACAACCTCCACTCACGAATGAAAAAAATAACAGTTTTTCCTTTCAACATAAAAACTGGATCACTGAGGCCCCCAGTTACACAAAGGCTAAACGCATTTCAAAAAACTTTTAAACATTTTTCATTTGAGAATGTACACATGTGATGGGCTAGATGAATTAACATCTCCTACATATCGTACCGACACAACCTGGAAGTAAACCCAGCAGCTTAAAACACTTACCATATGAGGTAAATAATCTGCCTCTGACCTTTGGTGACTTGTCATATTTAATATATACTTTTGGGATAAAATTAGCTCCGGTACTGAGAATATATGTGAATTATTGCAGATAATCACAAAAAGCTTTAAAAAGAATGTTTTGGTTTCGTATAGGTGAATGCTACAGATATGAAGTTACAGCAATATTTTTCAAAAGGAGAATGGAAGAGTGTAATGAAATGAGGTTTGGCTCTGAATGTTTAACAGGAAAACGTGATATCAAATAATACTGAAATAATTCAACAGGAAAATGGAATATCTGTCACCAAATTTAGTGTTTAGGATATGTTGTTTAAAATTTTTGTAGTTAAATTAATTTACACTTTATTTCATTACCACATTATCTGCAGATGTTGAGAATATAGTTTCAGCGATATCTGTTAGCTAAACATATTAGAAGTACTCCTTCAGTTTTGTTTCTCGGTAATATTTAAAACGTTTATTTGGAAATTTAAAGTTTTCGAAACCAGAGTTTCCATGACAAAAGTTAGACATGCAGGCTTTATTAGCACACTTCGTACAAACAATGTTACGAGTGCTCCACATTTCTCCTGCAACACAAACGCACATNACACTTCGTACAAACAATGTTACGAGTGCTCCACAGTTCTCCTGCAACACAAACGCACATACCAATGGCATATGAATGTTGTAAGATACTACCTAAATGGTGACGAGTAGCCGTAGATAATTCAGGATTTCCGGCTCCTAACTCGTTACAGTTTCATTCAGACGTATTATAAGATAGAAATGCGGTCATGCTATCGCACAGACCACGTGACTGTGCCCGCTCGGCCTATCTACATAAATATCCTGTGCAAGTGTTTCCTTGCGTCGGCGGGGCGGCGTGGAGGATTTCCATCGCTCAGTTATCACATCACTAGTGGAAATCCTCTATAAAGTTCGCAAGTCGGACAAACATAAAGTTAGTCAGGTATCGTGCGGATTCATTTGATTGCAAACCAAAAAACCCACATAAATCACGGACATTCCTTTTCGACTGATCACAGTTCCTCTTATTCAGCGTAGATTATATACACTACAGTAAAACTTATTGTCGTGATCTACAGTTTTATTATTGCTGAAATGGATTTTGTCACAAAAACAAATTTACCCCCTAATACTTGCATACATTCTTTGTCTTTTCAGTGCACATTCAAAAAATGTTACCCGCGCTTGTAAAACGTGATCGCAAAATAATTATTTATATAAGGAATAAATCTAATACTGTGTAATATGTGCAATTAAGATGTTTCCGTAAAGTTTATACCAGCATCTCATAAGTTGGTGTCAAGGTTATTTGTCAGTATAGTTTTGCAAAGGTTATTTCTTAGCAAAATACATTAATATTGCATCACAATTTGAAGTTTCCTATACAAAAATTATATTTCACGTGGAACTACTTTCGTCATATTAAACGCATCGTCAGTCAATAGGATTTTTTTAAACTATAAATCTTTGTTGCGTTTTTCTCTCAATATGGGACACTGAGCCTAATCCTGTATTGATATTATGTACATTTTTATTCACATTGAAGTCAAGACTTTATTGTAAGACGATGTTGAAATAACTGTAATTATAGATGTAATCGATATATTAAAATAAAAATTACACAACAGCTTGAAAAAATAGATAATTACATTAACACGTATTATCCTTATTACCTCATATTTTCAGAGCATTTGTTAAGAATAATAATGCCTAATGACTTTCTTATAAAGCCAGTATTTACCTAAAAAGTATCATCAAGTAATGTTTCCTTTAAAACCACAATGTTTTATCAGAATCTCTATACAAGTACAAGTTAAAAAACAAGAGAACAACATAATTCAAGACAACGTTAAAGATTAAAGTGGAAAATTAAATATGCACTACTGTAGAAACTAAACATTTGACGGTTTTTGCATAAAAACAAATTCATAAAAAGTTGTTCAATTTGGTTTTACTCTTAAATACTTTAAAGGTACCGATTTTTTAGGGCAATCTATGAGAAAAAATTGCTCGCAAATGACTGGCCTGTAATTAATGCCTGTGTGATGTAAAGTACAAGCCTCGAAATGACAAAACATTTATGAAAGTTAAAATGGTGTAAAATATTGGAAAAAAATTTTACTAATTACCAAGAAAATTGAAGTGTTCTCATTTGTGCCATTATTTCGAAACGATCTTCTTTTTTATGTCAGCCTAGAGGTTAATATATAAAACGGTAAATGTAAGTCTCGTAATTGGTATTAGTCCTATATATCTCATGTAATGTCTCTCAAGCAATATTTATTTTTTAATATAATAATGCCTTGTTCTAAAGATGACGACATATTTATTCTCAAATTGTCAAGGGGGGAGTACACAGTGTTCAGTAAAACGATGCTCCATTAGCAGTATTTTAAATTAACAATGGTACAGTAAGTTGAAGCGTACTAGTTTTGTAACAGGTCTCAGTCTTGAAACCCGTTCGGATACTGATCCATAATGAACTGGCTATTGGAGTTGAGTGTAGAGCCTGATACAGACGGACGTCTTTTNTTAAGTTCTATATACATACCGTACACAAAGTAGTAATACTTGAATATTGGAGCATGCCAGTCACTCATTTACACCACAACACACAATAATATTCAAACCTAAAAATCACTAATACAGAATAAAAATTAGTTTTCTACTCTCAAATTAACAATTTTAGTATAAACAAATTAAAGGGAACTTCATAAACGTATAAAATGCAAATATAAACAAATTACTTGCACAAGATGGTGAACGAAAAATAAAAAAAGTCTCTAAATGATTCTAGCTGCACGCAAGCCCTTGCATATAAGCCACTTGCAAACAAGTTGTCCAGTCACAAGAAAAAGGTGTACATCTTCTTATACAAGAACGTTAACCGTGTGGAACAGGCTATATTTTACGAACATGTGATGTAATACGCGAATGCGGAAGATATATCTTACACCTCAATATCTAAGCAGAATGAAAATAGTTTTAAAATCAATAGATGCGGTATAACCTGGATTGTGTTTATTTATATGTATAGCCAAACGTGACTTGATACCTCTTTGCTCATTCTAAACATTACCAATAAGACTGTGTATTAGAAAATTCTCAAATATACGAACGACATGTATAAATTATATTGATCAACGGAGATTATTCCATCCCTTCAAAATGAGCCTGAAATTAGGGGCTCATAAAATCTTACATAACGTGAGAGAATTTTCTCAGCATTTAAACGTGATCGGTCCACTGTTCACTGCAATTTCTCCGTCAAGTGGTAACGTCATAGAAACTCTGGCTTAGACTTTACACTGACAGGCCGAAGAAATTAACTAATTGAGACAGCTGAACGCTGTATTGTGTTGTGCGAACCTGTCGTCGCACATCCGTTTCAAGGAACTATAATCGCAGCCCAGGTAAATTTCCTAAAGGGATAGTGATAGGACTTTCCTCCAAAACGTGACCACCATATATGTGCCGAGAGCTCACTGATCACACGCCTCTGGAGAGATGGAAACACCGCCCAAAGTGGAGCATAGTGAGAGGCCATATGTATTGATGAATAATTTTACATGACCGGGCAGCTGGAGGAATGAGTGTGTACTTGCACCTGAAGAACGCCTGGCGGACTGTATTTACCCGGAGTGCTGTGTAGACAGTGACATTTGATGCCAGTGATTCAATAGTTTGAGACTGTTCCTCTCGGGTACTGATTGGGCACTCAGTTAAAATCAACGGATCAACTGACTTTCGCCTACACAAACATTTTTGGGCAACTTCATCTTTCCACACCTAAGCAAAAGTGAAGTATATGTCGTCCTCTGTGTCATTTTTATAGATTCTTATTCTCTTATATCAAATCCATTTCTGGCTCAGGATATATCCTCAAACATGATTATTCATTAGTTTCAAGAACATCTCTCAATAGAATATTATGTTCATGAAATAAGTATGGTAAAGTAATTGGTATTATTTAAATATATCGCCGTTTCCTTTAAAAACCTTCATAAAAATGTTTATTCAGCGACATATTATAGAACTCGTGTTATTCAGTCAGACATGAACATTAAACAAAAATCCGAGTATGTTAATATTTACAAAGTCATGTTGAATTTTTGAATCCTTTTTTTATATATATGGAAAAATTAATTTCCCGGACATAATATTTGTCACGAGTATGTATGTACGCATCAATAAACACAACGNTATCCTGGACAAAATATTTGTCACGAGTATGTATGTACGCATCAATAAACACAACGACCTTTTATAGGCACAGTGGCGAGTAATTATATATTGTTTTACTAAAATGTATTTGCATTACAGCTTTTATTTAATGAAAATATTTTGNTACGAGGTAAGATTAAAACCGAAAATAAAATGAACACACGTATATACTGCATTTATATTTACACAAAAAATCAAAAGAAAAAAACAATCGAAATACTTCTACATGTAATGATTGCTTTCTAATACACGTCGCCTACAGTTCTATTTCACTAAACACGATACCAAACCATATGATTGACATAACGTTATGATGGTCCATGACACCGACTGTGGAGTTTCCAGGAACTCTCTCTTGCAGAACTAACACCCAGTCATCTATGAGTCATGAAGTTTGACGTTGCATGACGTTACATGCTTGCAGAAAGTATCGTTACGGTATAACAAAATACTAACTCCGTAAGAACATATACTTAGTGCGTTAGGAATGCTTTTATACTGATGAAATGCATTCCAACCTGCGATGTGTAGGTGCGAATAAGTATTGCAATAGCTACAAAAATAAGTTTTCTTTGGCGAAAGTGATTCAGCCGAAGTCCCAAATTATGCCGGAGACGACACCGCCTAATAACTGAATGGTACAGTCGAAGAAACATTTTTTAAGTTTTAAAAAAAGAACTGGCTCCTCCGACGATTCAATCGATCACATCGAAAATGGTGAACAATTTGATGGCACTGTACAAATCTCAGACGATAGTGCTACTGTTGCTGGACCCTGAACCATTGTCTCGATAACAAATATGACTGTTGCTGTCTGCTGCTGAGTCGACCTGCTCTTCACACCAGCTACTGCCATATTAAGTATCTTATTGTAAACCGCGCTGCTTGTATACCCAATCACATGACATAATGTGTACTTTGTGATGCACCATGGGAGGCAACGGCGCAGTTGCTGCTGTACCTAGTGATGAGTTGACAAGTGCAGCATTCANTGACATAATGTGTACTTTGTGATGCACCATGGGTGGCAACGGCGCAGTTGCTGCTGTACCTAGTGATGAGTTGACAAGTGCAGTATTCATACATGTCATAGGCATAAGGAACATATAGTGTTTATGAACGAAAGTATATTAACGTGGTCAATTACACCAACAATAATGGATGATGCAGCGACACAAATTTTAACTTCGAGGGTATCGGGGGTTCTCTAGGCCCATCAGAGACATTATCATCACCGATCCGTAGGTTCCTTGCATATGAACACATTGTGAAATCTATATATGTATAAGCGAAAGTCTCATCGCAGTAGTTGCACTTATGTCTTTACGGAACCAATGAACTGCTCACAGTATTTACAACGGAATTTTCCTGAGTAGTATATTCTCCAGTGCAAACAGCATCAGATACCGTCACAGCACAACACCGATTATGTAATTCTGGTATATAGTGCTTATAAGGTAGTGACAATAACAATAACACATTGCAAGGCGTATTTTCAAGATGTCACTTCGTCGACCAAACTACTATTTACACTTGTCACAAGTGAATATAGTTAGCTCATTTATTTGGATACAATCCACCTCACGTCGTCAAGTACTGCAGATTTTAAATTTCCTTCTCGCAGTAAGAGCACAGGCGATGTTATAGAATGTTACACCTTCGGTAGAAACGATGTTCGCTCTTCGCTCTCCGAATAATAACCAAGCCATGCACTCTCGATGTCGATTTTGTACATAAAATACGATGAAAACTTGCCTGTCGAGAAGGTAATTTGTAAATGAAAAATTTTTTTTTCTATTTTCGGAAGTTAGAAAATCATCACTTAGTTTTCGAAACTGCAGAGACTATAAACATCATACCATTCAAGATTGATAAAACCATGAATAAAATAGATATGCATCAACCCCAAGAATAAGCATGTGCTAAAAATATTTATAATACAGTTTGAAAGAACACACAATTAAACAAATAATGAGAAGAGGGAATACCTCGAAGTGCACACACAACCCGGAATTACATAGGATTATGAAGAAAACATCCATACTGGCCATCTCCGAAAATTTTATTACAAAGCATTTAACATACGCATATGAAAATAACAACAATCGTCTCTAACGAAGCTGAATATGTTGACTTCCCCACAAACGTCCCTCTCTGAGGTCTCGTGATTTTCTGTTTAATTTCTTTGCCAAACGTCAAACCGTCCCTCGTCATTCGTAAGAACGTATAATTTGGTACACCTTCTTGCAAGAACAGGCCACGTGGTATATTCTAATAATGCATCTTTAAATTGCGTTTATAAAATATGAGGGCGTCCGCATCACCTCTCTTTCATTTATCTTAAAATGTATGTTGTATGTATTCTTTCTTCCTGAAATAAACAGTGTAAAACTTCAGTTTGATTGCCGCATCTCATTCTGAAGTCTGATATTGTTCAGCGAATCAATAAATCTAAGGTCTAATCCACCGGAAGACATTCGGGATTCCATGTGTTTCAAACTGCTCTCCCATGAGCCTTGGACCTTTGTTTTACCCGCTCGTTATATACAACCTTAATGGGGCCAAAAGTATTAAGCAGAGCATACGACTACTTACTCGATGCGTTTTCTGGGAGGCTCAGTGACTGGAGTGTATTTTAGCTCATTGTGGTTTTACTCCTGCACCTGCCTGGAATCTGCGTGCAATAATAATTAACAGGAGGATTTCTGACTCCTCGCATTTGATTGGACGAAAGGGAAAGAACGCTAATTGGGAGCATTAGGTCTCTTTCGCTTCGACAGTTTTCTTTTTTTGTAAATATGTTCCGGTTTCCTCTTTGTTTGCATTTATAAGATGGTATTTTCAATCCCTCTTTCTTTAGGATTACCAAAATCAGCTTATATCTCGCTTGAGAATGATGTTTGGAGATTTGTAGTATGCGTTCCGTATGTGCAGTATGCATGGGTGCGCTTTCAGCTGAGAGTGCATGATGCATCTTTGTTTGTTAATTTATTATTTAGCAAGGATATTTATTTTAAATATCTTAAAGAGAGATAAACACCATTACCTGATCATAGGAAATGCCTGGGCATAATCTCTTTGGCAAATATTAAATTGACACAAATTTCGGTTCATTTTTACATTATATATTCGATAATATATTCAGCCAGTGACGTGAATAAAGCATATTTTTTAACGTTTCTTCTTTTGGAAACATACTGATGATTATAATCATAAACAGTATTTAAGAAGCGAGTGTTGTCCATCAAGGATTTTTAAATCACCGTCTTAAAGCTATTACAATTGTTCACAGCGTTATCCTGATTTAAATTGTGTAGTAATTGAAGCATACCATGGCCGGTAATGTGATGGCATTATTATGTATAGAAACGCCATGTGCTGGCTCCTATCAAAGTATTTCCCCTCCGTATTCTGTAGGTTATGCGAGGGCATGCGAGGGCATGTTCAGGCACAGAGAGTTGTTGAGACCTCAAGCAACCAAAATACCTAGAAATGACGCGAGTTCGGCCGACAGCGGATATTGTGGAATATTTTCCCGGGATTGCAACGAAATGTAACTGTGGGAGAAGAGGAAGTACACAAGGGAAGCTCGTCGACCAACGACAAACTCCTCCATGTTTATCTCGTATGGACATCTGGTGTGGCCAATCGGGAATTGAACCACATTCATCGTGGTAGGGGGCAAGCAGCCTGGTCACTGCACAAAGCCAGGCTCTAGGTTAAGAGAGAACAAGGTTGGTAACCGTGGCTCCGAGTGGTGTTAGAGAAGGGGACTGCCAGGCGGATAGGTCGAGTGAAAGACACGTTTAGACCTTCTTAATTAAATGTCTGCTCCATCTGTTTCGCCAGTTGTATGTCGTCGACTGTGAAACACTCGTAGCACCAGGCGAGTTGTGGTATGTGCACAAGGAGCGAGGCCTTCATTATCTAGAGGTTTTCTTGAAGTCTGCGTGTCTTGGAGTTCTTGTGTACAACAGTTAAAGTTCAGTATTCATCGCTCGTGTGCTGCAGTATATCACATTGTACTAGCAGAGGGAGTTGGGGAGGGTGGAGGTAGCGTTGGAACAAGAGTAGGGGTATGATAGTGCGTGCCAGTTTTCAATTATAAATATCACGTGGAATAAATTATTTTCGAAACGCCTGTCTTTAAATTTATGCATTAAGATGGAAGTTATTTAATATTTATTTCTCTTTTGAACTCATTGTAGGCAGCGCTCATAAGCGCACAGCCACCAGGGCCAAAATAAGGTAATTATAAATTGATGTAAATGTAAATTGTTTTTTATATTAACCGCGTTATTGAAATATNAACACCAGGGCCAAAATAAGGTAATTATAAATTGATGTAAATGTAAATTGTTTTTTATATTAGCCGCGTTATTGAAATATCGTATTGAAAAGCAAAATCAGTCAAATTTACAAGCTCTGTAATGAAAGCGAGAATCCTCTCTGAACAGTAACATAAAAATAATTTTCAATTTATTATTACTTTGCATTTTAGTGTATTGCCCTTTAAGAACTCCACTACGTGATTTATTTTCATTGTTTATTAGTTTTGCATTACAATTTTAAAGACCTTTAAGTTACTGACAATCGTGAACAAAGACTATGTGAGTTATATATTTTACTTCATAAATTTTTATTTTTTTTCTACCCCAACTATATAGCACAGAGTTAAAAATTTTTCACATGGAAATGTCATGGAAACTAATGCTTTCATCATATTAATAAATATTCAAATATAAAAACCGAGTATATATAAAGGAGAATTTAATGTCAAACATTATAATTATCTCAATTGAATATATATATAATTTTTATTCACAACCACTGAAATTTAATTATTAAACATTATATGTGTATTCCCTATATATACATATGGAAATTATGAATAAACGACGCAAAATAATTAAGAAATGGATACAAAGTTTTTTAAATAGTCAAATTATATTTACGAGGTATAAGCAGAAAGTCATTATTTACGAGGTATAAACAGAAAGTCATTTGCTTAATTCAAACCGTTTGATATTGACAGACATCAGGGTGCTTTTTCCTTCTGGCACAGTGGTATGAGTGAAGTACAGTTTAAGTCTCACAGCATTCACTTTGACCAGACTGATTCGCATATAAACTCGAGATTTTGCATATTGTGACTATTTTTCCCAATAAATTATTTATCCTATTTCATCCTTATGTATGACATTCAGGACCAATTACATACCAGAACAGCGTTTAATAAGGGCGTAACTATGAGATTGTGGCAGCTAAACTTAATTTTAATATTTTTTCTAAAAATTTTATGTACGTTATTTATTTTGTTTAAATTAACCCTATAATGAACGACCACTATCTGGCTAAAGTTAATGTTTANTTCACTTTGACCAGACTGATTCGCATATAAACTCGAGATTTTGCATGTTGTGACTATTTTTCCCAATAAATTATTTGTCCTATTTCATCCTTATGTATGACATTCAGGACCAATTACATACCATAACAGCGTTTAATAAGGGCGTAACTATGAGATTGTGGCAGCTAAACTTTATTTTAATATTTTTTCTAAAATTTTTATGTACGTTATTTATTTTGTTTAAATTAACCCTATAATGAACGACCACTATCTGGCTAAAGTTAATGTTTATTACAATCTTTATAATTCACTCCAGCCATACCACTGCTGTTATATCACATTCAGTATATTCTATGGCAAATTCTCAATAAAAACTCTCTTTACATGATATATTTATAAATGTTTTATTTGGTACCATAATTTGCTACATGTGTTTTCCGTTACCTTGACTGCGTTAAGTTCGACGTGTGGCAAAAACTTATTTTTCATTCATTCTCGAATGTTACCCTTATATGTTCAACTGAAAGATGGATAGTAAATTATTCTAAACATTTATGTCTGTTGAATGTCGACTTTCCGTGTCCGAACACTGCGCACTTTTACAAACTGTTATCGTTTTCGTATGTAGGATAAGATAATGGAAACATTAAGGCTGTTCCGCATATAACCAGGGTCGTATAAAATAATAATGTCAGTAAGATAACTTTGAAAATATTTTTTACTTTAATTAAGATGATTTCTTTTCTAATAGCTTCTTCTCGTGGTCTCAATTGTCCGCCCTTCGAAATATTTTATCTACCGTACAAGATATCCTATTTACAGGATACCGAAACGAAATAAGTATTGTGTTTATGATAAAAAAGTCGAGCTTGAAACAAAGTGTTTGAATATGTGTTGTAACAGAAAATTTTACTGCAACTTGGAAATGCCTGGAATATCTATGTTTTATTTGACAATCTATATGAAATGTCCCCAAAAAAAGGTCGTAATATATAAATAAGTAAACAAAATTAAAAGGTTTTTTGGAAATATTTCTGAAATAAAAATTCTCCGCTACAATCTGTTATTTCAGTAAGTGTTTCCATTGTTTCTAAAAAAATGTCTTAACAATTGAGCTCCCGACAGTTGTTACTAAGCAGCGAAACTCAATTTATTTGAAAAGCCAAGCTTTATCTGCTGCAAACTTACAGACCTACATTCAGCGGAACTTCGCAAGAAATAAAGTAAGTAATGTTTTACTTCATCATGTCAGATTTACTCGAGTACATCTTCATTAAAAGCAATTTCACAACCAAAAATTTATTTTAAAATATTCAAACTTAGCTTTTGTTATAGTAATGTGCTGCAAAATCTTGCGTTGGAATACTTGGAAACATGTTAACGAAATTTTTGTATTTTTCATTCTTGCAAATTACTTTATCTTTGTAGTTTCAGGTTCATATTATGGACGATCCTAAAATAGTAGTTAGTTCTGTTGTAAGCCAATCCCCACGCGATTCCCCACGGCCTACAAAAACAAAACCACGGAATAACTTTCGTGCACAAAACGGGGCGCCAAGGTCCCCAGTTTCATCAAGAAAAAAACTGCCATTGGTAGAAATAAAATAGTACACTAGCTAACCAATATGTAATTGTGGAGCAAGTAAACTAACAACCAACGCTAATTCCAATGATACAGGGCAGGAGATGAGCAAGTGTATATTATTCAGGATTTCTGACTCCTTACATGCACCGCCTTTCTATAAAACGTCTGCAAAGAAAGGAATGCAGTAGCACGAGGACATGTGATCTCACATGACAAGTGACAGTGCCCGCTGTCAGTTTAGACTAATGTCCTGCGCACGTGTTCCTCTACGCAGCGCTGTTTCTATCACAGGTGGAGTTTACCAGGTGGCTATAGATATGAATATTTTCCTCATAACCAACAAACTTGTTAAGATAAATTCTCTATCTAAATGCCAATTAATCGTTATGAAGTATATTTGCAGGAGCAAAAACTGAAAACATACATACAGTTCTGTTTAAAACATTGAATAATTGATTTTTCTCCATAGTAGACCGCAATATATGCAAAAAAAATTTGTAATTTTTTAATGGCTTGTTAATACCACTTAAGAATCTGTAAGAACTGTCTAACTGTGGCATTAACAATTCGTTAAAAATTTTACAAAAATATTTCATGAATTGAGCTCTATACTATGAGCTTTTTTTTCCCTTTCAAAACTCGAACACACTCCAAATTTTAGATCAGGATATTAGATTTTGTATAAAATTTTTGAAAATTACTTTGATATTGCTAGTTTACATATTTCTAGAATGGAATGTTGAACAAAAGTACGCCTCCTTATGGTTTTAAGGCAACGTCACCCATTTTGTGGTTCCAACATATTTTCGGTGGGAATATGAATGTATGGATACTGAGAGGAGAGTAAATTAACGTTCTATAAGCCGTTAATACTGTGGTTTGGAGCGGGGAAAATCACTTTATAATGTAGGGAGTCTTGTTGGATTTTCTATAGAGTCACTCCTAATATTCGCATGTAGTAAACATGGCAGACGTTGCCTTTACCCCACTTAGTCGCTGCTAAAGACTGATTGACGATCCGCAACGGTTTTATTGGGATGAGAGTGTGGTCCTCATGAAATTATACGGACACTAAACATAATGATATGTGATATAATTATCTTAATGGGTATTTACATCCCAACTATACCACCTGCTTTAAATTAAGTAAACTTGAGANTATAATTATCTTAATGGGTATTTACATCCCAACTATACCACCTGCTTTAAATTAAGTAAACTTGAGAAATGACACCTGTAATTAATACATAACAAGGATGTATTATAAAGAAACGATTACTGTTATAGTTATTCGGCAATATTTGTGTGTGGAACTACAGAAGTACATTTCAAAGATTTAACGGTACGTAATGTGTAGCGTGTAATACTGCTTTTACAAAGTGCATCTGCACTGCATGATATATTGAAACCTATTTCACAGATATTCTAGACACGATTATATGTGTTCATATATATATAAAGATACATTTATTTAATAAATCCTTTATTTTGGCATATTTTATAATTTAATACTACGTACGCGCTACAGCTTGTTAACAATACACAGAATTTTATTTTAATGAAGCCACAAAAAATTAGAGAGCAAACATATTTCTCCTTTTTTCATTTACTTGGAAGATTCACATTTACAAAATTCGCATTCCTTCGCAATAATTTTACAAAATTTACTTATTTAACAATTTACGTTGTTGAATAATTCGTGTCTTATATTGTTTATCATTACAGAGAATTTGTAAAGTTTCTCAATGAAAAAATAAATGCTTTGATATCCATTATATTTGTTCACAGCGAAGCATGTTATTTTTAAAAGAAACTGTATCTTTATTTTACCTAAAATAAATTTGGCAAACTACACTCAAAATAGTATAAAAATAATGTCTAAAGGAGAAACAAATGAATTCTTATGCACATAGAGACAATTTTAATTTTATATTTTTGGTTTACTAACATAAAAATATTATTGACAAAAAAATTATATACAGAAGTATACATGAAATTAAAAAAAGTACCTAATATTTATATTGTTTGAATTTCCAAAAATTAAAAGGTAGGTTTTTGCAAAATTAGCAAAATAATAAACTACAACAAATATATCCTTATAAATATTGTAAGAATTTGACAAAACATTTTTTCAGAAATATAATTAATAATTCTTAAATCATTAGTATTGGACAAATTAAGGTAAAATTATATCACGAATATATTATTTCCCGTAACAGTTTATCGGCTTTTTAAATAAAACCAGAATGTAGAATGTGTTCTGATTGTGCTATTTTAGTCAGATATGTTGCAAGCCCTCAGTGGAATAATGGCATATGTGTATGTGCAGGGTGCCAGTTTGGAGAAACATGAAGAAGGCGGCGAGGAGGTTATTCAGGCGTGTTTGCCCCTGCGTGACGCCACCCCTGGTACGTTACTTGAACTCTCTCTAGCATATGTAACTACAGTTTATGTCATTAACTGATATTGTTTTAATTTTTTTTTTCTGGCGAACATTATGTGAAACAGTCCCTATCTCCATAAATACACGCGTGATACACAGAAAATGTTTTCATCACAACTTAATTTATAAATACTATTTGTTGTTTCCTTTATTATTATTACTATACCAAAACAATATTTTTTATCCTTAATACTTGAAGTTTAAAAATGTGATTTATGATACAATTATTATCTCCAACAGACATGGTATATTGCCCATTAATTTTAAATTATAATTAATTTACTAGAAAGTCAATGTTTTATAGTTTCAATAATCAAACAAGAAGTTATCAATATAACTGATGAACCTACTTTCTATTACATGTATGCAAATAATTTTCATGTAGTTATTAATAGGTTAGATGTTAGTGTTGTTGATAGCACCATCATTAGAGATGCAACCAGAAATAGAAGCAATAATATTGTCAATTTCAAATTCACACGTGCCTTACCTGGGATTCGAAAACAGAACAATTCGTACAGTAAGCTGACATGCAACCAAATACATCGTGGAGGTCAGATTCAGAACCTCAAATTCGATATTAAGAAGTCTGAAGTTTAGATAGACTAGGATTAAGAACTTTAAATATTTACAGCTATCATCATTTTGCAAACAAGTGTGTGACATACTTAAATCATGTATTTCTTATGATCTACCATAACTCTTATGGTCTACCATTACTCTACTTGCGTGCAGAATTTGGTGGGAAATATCTCCGCCTGTTCTCCAGAAATGGGATATAAGGTTTAATTTCTCGTTTGGGTGATGTAGAAAAAATTCTAAATCATGCTCTGTTCTGGCCTATCTCATGCTTCGAACAAATATGGTAAACTATACTTTGTAATGTAGACATACTGTAAATAAAGCCAGACACACTTTAAACATGGCCTTGTACAGCACTAATAGTGTGAAACGTTTAGTGGGAACTGGCTGATTGCTCTCGAACGTAAGAAAAAAATCTTAATTTTCTCATGTGGTGGTATCTAGAGAACAAAACGCATATTTATTGGTACATTTTTGTTTGTTGAAATTATTACGGTTGAAATTGTTTGGGACATATAGCATACTCACATTAAATACTTACATTGCTGTGATATTGAAGAAATGAGACCACCACCTTAAGTGATATAAATTTTGATGGACTACNTGCTGTGATATTGAAGAAATGAGACCACCACCTTAAGTGATATAAATTTTGATGGACTACAAATACATAACTTGTTTGAGGGTATCAGTTAACAGTTTCTCGAGATAGTACACGAAAAACTTAGTTTTTCTNACTACAAATACATAACTTGTTTGAGGGTATCAGTTAACAGTTTCTCGAGATAGTACACGAAAAACTTAGTTTTTCTGTTGGTACTTTCTTCCAAAATGGCGAACAATTGAGTTTATGTATTCGATCGTTTGATGATTATATATATGCTCTCANTTTGGTACTTTCTTCCAAAATGGCGAACAATTGAGTTTATGTATTCGATCGTTTGATGATTATATATATGCTCTCAGCATATAAAGTTATGGTCAAATTTGTTACTTTGTATCGTAGACAAAGTATGCTATCCTAAAATGTCTATATGGACACTATTTTGAATAAAAAAACCGCCTAGCACTTTCTTTAAAGGCATACCACAGTCACAGTTTCATTTATTGGCCAAATTTGGAAGGCATTGTTTGTTGTTTCCCGAGATAAGACAAAACTCTACTTATTTATATGGCTCTATCATACAAAATGGAAGACAAAACAAACTCTGTGTAGACAAATTTTATTTTTGTAATAAATATTCCAAGCCCACAAAGTTAAGTTGAAATTTGTTACATGGTTTTGTTGATATAGCATTGTATTATAAATTGCGTATATGCCATAAATATACCCACATAAACAAGTCAGTTTATGTTACCTACCACAGTATTGAGTGTCATAATTTGTGGGAATTAGTTTATTGTTTTCCGAGAAATAACATAAAAAATGTATATATATGTGAAGCCATCTTAGAAAATGGCATACAAAAAAGACTATGTTTGGTCGTATGGGTGATATNAAAAATGTATATATATGTGAAGCCATCTTAGAAAATGGCATACAAAAAAGACTATGTTTGGTCGTATGGGTGATATAGAAGTAAACCTGAAATATTTATATAACAACAATTTAAACAATCCGTGCTTTAAAACATTAACATAGTATAAATGAATATGACTTAAAATAGTATGTTACCTATATGCCCTATTCGGAAGGAATTGAATGTTTAGCTACCGATATATAACATAAAACGTTAGTTTTTCACGTTGCAGTAACTTACAAAATGGCCCATTAACAGCATTATCATAATTCAATGGTTTCATCACGAGCTGCAATGCTCCAAATTTGGTGTAAATCGGATAATTTGTTCCCGAGGTAAAACAAAAGAGGTGTCGACGTAGAATTTTTTTAAAACCAGCTAAATGGTTTCCGAGATATAATATAATATTTTAAATTTTCGTTGTATTACAAAAAAAGGGATTAATGCTTTTAACGGTTTCTAAATTCAATGCTCACCTTAAGCAATGCCAATGGACAAAATTTGTTTTAAATATGTATAATGGTTCCCGAGATATATAACATAAAGAGCTCAGTATTAAAATTTGCACAATCTTACAACATGGTTAAACAATGTATTATAGGTTTATTATTTCAATGCTTAAATCACGCACACTCAACGTATGAAATTTGATTAAAATCGTTCAAATTTTTCCCGAGGTATAATGGCAAAGCTTCAGTTATTTTTAATTGCGCTATCTTCCAAAATTGCGGATACATAACATTATCGCCTTCTTAATGCAACTTTTATATAATGCATTATAAATTGTGCAAATTTTGTTTAAATCGAATAATTGATTCTCAAGATTCAAAATAGTAGTCTACCTTAAAAAAAATTGCCACCATTCAAGAAATAAGTACAATCCGTGATTGAAAACTGCACAAGTGTGATTAATTTAAATACAATAATGTGTTGAAAATTTTGGTTAAATTGGGTTGACGGGTTTAAATAATATGAGGGGGTTTGTGGGACATACATTTCATACAGACAATTATGTGATCGTGTAAGCCTAACTTTTATTCGGAAAGACTAAAAAAACAGCGCTGGCGTTAACTGTAGATAAGTATTACGATCATTCAAATTCAAAGTAGTTTGTCAAAATTTCATAACAAAAATATTGGCTGTTTACTAGCTTTCTGCGCAATTTTGTACAAAATTATTGCCTTTACATCGTAGAGTAAGTATATCAAGTAGAAAATTAAATATGAAGTTGACTTATTACGTCACATGTCTTCATACAACTGCAATACACCATAATATTTAAATTAAAAAATTTATTATTCATATTTTTNATTCATATTTTAACTAAGAGTGAATATTATTTTTTTCATATATTTATAATTGCAGATGGAAATAAAGTAGTAACCAACATAATTTATTTATGCGCATAAGTAGGAAATAAAATAATTTCTTTTTAGTGAAATGTTTGATCTTGGCTGCATTATCAATAAAACAATTTTAACAATTGAGTGGAATATTTATAATAAGTTTTTATTTGAAGCATTTCATGTGTGCAAATTCATTTGATTTTTAACTTGTAAAGGATAGACTAATACGCATGTACATTTATTCAATTGTCACAATTGTAAATGCAGCAGCAGTTGTGTAAGTAAGCAACTGCACTTGCTGAGCATTGTGCGTTGTGCTGCTGGTGTTACACAAGTGTTTGTCCTGCAGGAACATGAAGCATNCGATCTAAATTCATGTGAAAAATGAAACCGTTGAATAAATGCCAACTTCGCTCTGCGGAATGCTAGTTGAGGTAAATTAACATTTTATTCAACAAGGGCCATTTATTTTGGTCAGTAATCTTACAATATTTTAATGACAACAAAAATTTGTATACTAGTAATTAGCATTCTGAAATAAATTAACATTTCATATTTAACTGTTGATAACTACGAAGACAATTAAATCTGTAATAATCATCAACATTTAGGCCAACAAAAAAAAAGACATTTCCAAAGGTTTTTTTCATTAGTTTAGCATATTAAGTTACACGAAATTAATTTTTCTTACAAAATATATTGCTATTTCAACATAACTATTAAACGTGAATATCTTAAAATGCTCTAATGAAAGGATATGTTTGTTTTCAGGTGCAAAGGTTAATCGTTACAGGTATCATAATCGAAGTAAGAATGGAATAATAGAAGTCCATTCTAACAACTCGTACACTTCGACGGAGATGATACCAGTTCAACGATGGGAGTTCAACGACGGGTATGTATTTCATAAACAAATATTAAATCTATTTGGTAACTTATCTCCTTTTATGCATTTTTTCATTATTTTAAATGATATTTATTAAATAATTATCCTTATATTTTTATTGGTATACTGCAATATATAATACTCATAAAAGCTACAATTTATTAACAACAGTCATTATTTCGCATGTCCCTAAAAACAATACAGAAAAAAACTTATTTTTAATTGAATTCAATCTAAGGATAAGGAATTATAAATACCATTTGAGAAAAACTATTCCTTATCTAAACCGTCAGTTATAATCATTGAAATAATATCATCAGCAGGATCAAAGGTGGTATTCCTGTTGGGAACATCAAGTTTTCACAAACACGTTTGCCCATTCTAAAGAAAATAATAAATCTCTGAATTAAATCGCTCTTACATATGGGGATACATTTGCATTGTAACTATATACAATATATCAAGCTAAGGTGTTTGCTCAGTAATGCACTCTCTTTTATAGTAGCCTTTCCTTAGCATGTATAAATCCAGAAGATCAGACTTAGTCACATATTTCATGGAAAATCTCTGGGGTTTTGGAAAGATTCGCTCAGTATCTGACGAAACTTCATGCAGACATAATTTCTGTCATAGAATTCCAAAGCTTTTCTGGTTGTACATAAACATCATTGGCATGGGAGGTTACAATGTCCACGAATTGTAAAGAAAATTATATTTTTTAAATCTGTTTTGTGTCAGTCGAGCACTGCAGAAGACAATCCACATCGTGGCCTTTGTTCCGAAACCGGTATTTTTAAGAGTATAGATTAATATTCGTTTAACCAGGGGGAGTGTGCGTATAATGGCATTTAAAAAACACAAATTTTGTGACTTGACTATTTAATTATTATGATGACCATAAATTAGTAACTAATTTGTTTAAAATGATGTAAACCACAAAATATTTACTTTATAGNATGACCATAAATTAGTAACTAATTTGTTTAAAATGATGTAAACCACAAAATATTTACTTTATAGACAGCTGTAGTAAATACAAATATTCCTTCAATTATGATGCAAGGTAATGAGATATTTTAATGAAACCCTTCTGAAATGGTAAGAATAAGTTTCTGGGGTTTGTATATTTCCGACCTGAGATTGCGGGACATTTTTGCGTCCTCCGCTTTAAAATGTGTAATTCTGCAGTGGCTATTCGTTTTGTAGAGCCGATGAAGTGAGGGTTAATAATCTTGATTTTAGTTTCTCACATTCCCCTAAACATCAACCTGAGATCGATCAAAGCAAATGTGTAATTTTCATTATCATTTTCCCATATTCTTGTAGGTAAATTTATCATTGAGGTATAATTATTGAAATATGTTTAAAATATTTTTTTATAATTATTCTTTCATGAAGGTACTGATACATACTGGTGCCATGGTGTCAATGCTGTCAATGTTCTTGAGAAGTTGACTTCTAATGACTAACATAAATGTATTTCCCTTTTGTTATAACATTGCTAAACTCACAACTATTTTCAAGGGATAGCACTAAAGAAAAATGCTTTCGGTTGCAATTATGTATTATGTGCTTGGACATTGTATTGACTATGGTTATATTAAACAATTGAGTGGAGATATTCCTAAGACAAGTACTGGAGGCGACGTCAGTAGAGCTACCTGTAGCAGACTCTTTACAAACATTTTTATTGCCAATTTCTGTAGGCCTAACCGGAACGTAAGCGACAATGCTTTCCTCAAATTTTGAAATGTGCTGTGAAGCAGAAGCAAGCTTTACTNTAATTATTCTTTTATGAAGGTACTGATACATACTGGTGCCATGGTGTCAATGCTGTCAATGTTCTTGAGAAGTTGAATTCTAATGACTAACATAAATGTATTTCCCTTTTGTTATAACATTGCTAAACTCACAACTATTTTCAAGAGATAGCACTAAAGAAAAATGCTTTCGGTTGCAATTATGTATTATGTGCTTGGACATTGTATTGACTATGATTATATTAAACAATTGAGTGGAGATATTCCTAAGACAAGTACTGGAGGCGACGTCAGTAGAGCTACCTGTAGCAGACTCTTTACAAACATTTTTATTGCCAATTTCTGTAGGCATAACCGGAACGTAAGCGACAATGCTTACCTCAAATTTTGAAATGTGCTGTGAAGCAGAAGCAAGCTTTACTTCTGCACTCATATTATTAGCACTTTCACCCACAGGAGGCGATTTAATGTCATTTTTAATTGGGAGATGCCTACACGTAATTTCATATTAATAAGCTTCAGAGAAAATATAGGGATGTATTTGCAGTATGCTACATACCTGAAAACCTTTGGCTGCAATTCAAATCGTAGTTGCCTTTTCATAAACAAGTCGAAAAAAATAATACAAACTTAAGTTGCATTTTGCATCTAGCAGGTTTCTCTGACATCCATTTACTTCATTCGTTTGCATAAATCGCTTTCAATTTGGTGTACTATTTCACTAAATCTGTGAGAATTATGTTACTGTTTCATTACTTTTGTGGTAAAAAACCGTTGCCAACAGACTACTTCTAGGTTGATCATTTAGATTTAACCAACATATTTGTTTCCTTATATAATCCACGGTATTGAATTTTATTAATAATATGACATGTATCTTATTTTTATTTTTGTGAAACAATTAAATTGTATAAGCTCTGTGCATACTAAGAAAAAGTCAAAAGGTTATAATAAAACTTGGTTTTGTGGGGCAGGAGTTAACATAATCGTTTGTGCAGACTCTTGCCCCAGGAAACTCGCCGCAGCTAAACGGAAAAATATAATTTACCAACTACTTTTCACAGTTGCACGATTAATATTACACCTACATATGAATACTAGCATAAGTCATATATGTTACCAAATATACAAATTATTTGTCAACATTAATTTGTTGCATTTCTGCAGGCCCTTCTTTAACACAAAAAAATATATCAAACGTCACTCCAAAAAGGTAGTAGAGACCGCACTCATATTAATTGCGGCAATGGGAAACCAACCTTGTCCAGTGCGTGGCAAGCATTTCTTAAATTCATTATATAAATATTTATGGCATCCAACGTTGACTGTGAGAACTACGAAGTCGAAGGACACTTGCCCCTTGCTGACTCTTACCCCACATTACCCTATTACTGATACTTACCCTTTCGTAAACGCTTCAGTATAACTCCGTGAAGTGACAAATAGTTAGGAATAGCTCAATATTTTAATAATTATTAATTTAATTGTAATTATTGTTAATAGTATTTTGTTATTTTCTATTTGCGAGGCTTATAACGATTGACGTCATAGACATCAAAAATAATTTCCAAGTAGCCAACTTTGCATTTATTTTATATTTACTATGCATTCGCAGTAACATTTATCTACGGTATTTGCAACTTCGTTGAAGCACTGCAATTTGCGGAATATAATATAAACAAATTTCGTGATTAAATTTCTCTAATAACTTATACCATTTAATTAGTTTATTCACTGATGTAGACACAAGTATAATGGAAAATGAATTGGTAATTAATTCTTAGACACCTAAAAGATTTACTAACATGAAATATAATGTAACACCCAAAGTTCATAATTCGAAAACTTTTTTNACTGATGTAGACACAAGTATAATGGAAAATGAATTGGTAATTAATTCTTAGACACCTAAAAGATTTACTAACATGAAATATAATGTAACACCCAAAGTTCATAATTAGAAAACTTTTTTAGACTAATAAAATAATTCCTTGTTTTACTGCAATGAGATGATGTTTTGTCTGCAGTACAAATAATTCTGTAGAATTTTTGCATTCGAGTCTATTGAACCATGAAATATATCCTTTATTATATTTTCAGTTAGAGTTATTAATTTTTTCCTTCATGTCCTGCACATATCAGCACAAACTTGTTATTTCTCACACAAAAACCAATGCAAAACTAAATAATCAAAAGCTCACAAAAACAAAGCATTTGAGATAACTTACCAACGATATGATAAGGCAAATCACTATTTGATAAGTCAAAACCACATCATGTATATCAGAAACATAGNGGCAAATCACTGTTTGATAAGTCAAAACCACATCATGTATATCAGAAACATAGACATTTAAGTATTGACTATGTCAGTACAAAAAAAATCCAGTAATTTTCCAAAATAAATTGTTTTCTCCTGTTTGTGATAAGTTCAAAGACAATACATCTATGAACCAATCAGTATAAATACTACCAGACAATTGACATATCACATGCTGAAGGATGCAGCGGATGGTATTTTACAGAGATAGTAATAAAGATGAGTAATACTTTAGATCAGAAGATCTGAGCAGCAGAACAGAGACATATGAATTGGTTGTACGCTGTCTTGGCTTCCTCACTAGTGTGTCACACGCCCTCGCACTGTGATACATGAAGCAACATGGAATGGCATGGAGTCAAGCAGAATCCTGATTTCTTGATGCATACGGAGCCACAAGTTTTGGAAGTAGTGTTCAAATAACGGATACTGTACTACGGCGGCCACTGGTCTCACTCATGTTCGATTGGAGACATGCCATTGGAGCGAGTAAGCCATGGTAGTGTAAGTGCTTGACGGAGGCAGTCCAGGGCGATACGTGGCATGTGCGGCCGGGAGTCATCCTGCTGGAATATCGCACTTAGAATCCAAGTCAGAAAGGAAGCAATGGAAAGAATATCCTGATTCCGCTTGGTCGTCAATATTCCACATTACACCGCGAAGGTAGATCGGTTACCGTAAACTATGGATATCTAGATCCTAGTGCCGGCTATGGGCAGAGAGTGTTACTGTATAGCGAGACTTTGATTGTGGCATTTACCAGGCGCCATCCACACCTGGGCGCGAGGTTCACCGTACCCATAACGAAGCGGCACTCGTCACTAAACACCACACATCGTCAATCTGTCGTGTTCCATAGTTCTCTAGCTCAGCACTACTGCAAATGGAGCCGCAGTTTTTACAGCGTTAAGGCCAGGGAACATAATGGGCGCCGTGTACGTAGATTCACCTTCGCAAGGCATCGGAAAATAGTTCGTGGGCACACAAAAGCCTCAACACTAGCCAGTATCATGCACAGGGACACCATGGCATCTCTCCACGCCTCATTTAAATAATGTTACCTTAATTTTCTTAATATATTAATTAATTTGTTACATAACCTAAATTAAGTTTTCTTCTGTAAACACGTACGCATGTAAACTGTTTATTTGAACACACACTTGGAATCCTATTTTCATACATTATTAATAACAAATGAGTACGCATACGAAAGACGCTTTCAGATCTAAACATGGCAATTTATTGTTAATTGAATAAAGCCTACGAATTTTAAAAATATGTATTTTACTTTTACGTCATTGTAAAATGGTTACACGATTTTTTTCTGGGTACATATTATGAAATACTATTATTGTTAGTAAAAATAACAAAAAAATTTATTTATTATTCACTTAGCAGATACTATGTGAATAAAATCGGTATTAGTATTTATTATTTGCTCAACAGGAATATCTACGCATTGTTGCCTTTAGAAGGATGTAAAACAAGTAGGTATTCGTTTGATGTTGCCACCTGCTATTGAGGCCACGGTGGTGTAGGGGTTAGACTACTCGCCTGTCACCTAGGCGAACTAGGTTCGTTTCTCTGACCCTGGAATCGTGCCTGGCGGTGACGCTGGTGAACTGGTTTTCTCGGGGAACTCCTTTTTTACCGCCCTTTCATTCTATACTCACCCCGCTTAACCCTNGGCATGGGATACCTCCTAATATCGTGTCAGACCTCCTTTTGCCCTGCGAAATGCAGCAACTCGACGTGGCATGGACTCAACAAGTCGTTGGAAGTCCCCTGCAGAAATATTGAGTCATGCTGCCTCTATAGACGTCCATAATGGTGTAAATTTTGCCGGTGCAGGAGTTTGTGAACGAACTTACTTCTNACGCTGCCTCTATAAACGTCCATAATTGTGAAAATGTTGCCGGTGCAGGAGTTTTTGAACGAACTTACTTCTCGATTATGACCCATAAAATTCGATGGGATTCATGTCGGGCGATCTGATCTTGGTGTCCAAATCATTCGCTGTATTTGTCCAGAATGTTCTTCAAAGCAATCGCGAACAGTTGTGGCCCGGTGACATGGCTCATTGTCATCCATAAAAAATCCATCTTTGTTTGGGTACATGAAACCCCTGAATGGCAGCAAGTGTTCTCCAAGTAGCTGAACATAACCCTTTCCATTAAATGAACGGTTCAGTTGGACCAGAGGACCCAATCCATTCCTTGTAAAAACAGCCCACACCATTATGTAGCCACCACCAGCTTGCACAGTTCCTTGTTGACAACTTGGGTCCATGGATTCGTGTGGTCTGCGCCACACTCGAAACCTACGATCAGCTCATACCAACTGAAATCGGGACTCATCTGACCAAGCCACGGTTTTCCAGTCGTCTAGGGTCCAGCCGACATTGTCACGACCCCAGTCAATTTCGTGCTGTTAGTAAAGGCACTTGAGTCAGTTTTCTGCTGGCATAGCCCAGTACAGCCAAAGTTCGCCGCACTGTCCTAACGTACACGTCCGTCATACATCCCACATTGATTCTTGTGGTTATTTCACGCAGTGTTGCTTGTCTGTTAAAACTGACCATCTGCGCACNGTCATACATCCCACATTGATTCTTGTGGTTATTTCACGCAGTGTTGCTTGTCTGTTAAAACTGACCATCTGCGCACCCGTATTTGGTCTCAGTCATTAAGTGCAGGTGGTCGGCCACTGCGTGGGAGGTTATGCCTGAAATTAGGTTTTCTCGACACACTCTTGACACTGTGGATTTCGGAATGTTGAATTCCCCNGTCATACATCCCACATTGATTCTTGTGGTTATTTCACGCAGTGTTGCTTGTCTGTTAAAACTGACCATCTGCGCACACGTCTTTGGTCTCAGTCATTTAGTGCAGGTGGTCGGCCACTGCGTGGGAGGTTATGCCTGAAATTAGGTTTTCTCGACACACTAATGACACTGTGGATTTCGGAATGTTGAATTCCCCAACCATTTCCGAAATGGAATGTCCCATGCGTCTAGCTCCAACTACTATTTCGCGTTCCAAGTCTGTTAATTCCTGTCGTGCGGCCATAATCACGTCAGAAAACTTTTCACACGAACCATTTGACTACAAATGAAAGCCCAGCCAATGCACTGCCCATTTATACATTTTGTACTCGATACTACTGCCATCTGTATATGTGTATATTGCTATCCCATGACTTTTGCCACCTCTGTGTATAGGTATAAATATTTAGGGTGCAGAGAAATTGAGAAAAGAGATGATGAGCGGTAAAATTATTGTGTAGAGACCAAACAGGACTTTTTTCTTTTAATCTCTTAAATTCACTTCAAATTAGATTAGTTGTAGTTTGTGTCGCCTACAGAATTTTATCTATTTAAAAAAAAAATGGCTTAAGTATTAATTCTACTAATGGGGGTAGATTGTCAGGTGTTCCTCGGTCCATGATAGTGTGTTGGGTTAGATTACACATACATTTACACAAAAACTGAATTGCTCTAACCAGCTACATGAACCACAATCAATTTTAAAAAACATATATATTAATAAAATCATTCAGAAGTTCGACAGTTGGAACTAACAGAAAATAACCTGCAACATCTCTGTTAATAATGGTATTTTATTTTTGATAATGGTCTATACAAACAAGATAACATGTCTATGTTTCGTGATTAGATGGGCTCTGTGATATTTTCAATATTTCTTTTCAAAACTGTGTGCGAAATAGGTTTAAATATAAACAGCTCAGTGTAATTCATAAAGACAATTTTTAACATTATACATAATACGAGTGATATATTTCTGTTCCAGATCGCTGAAAGCGATTGCTTGGCTTAGCCGCCNAAGCGTTTGCTTGGCTTAGCCGCCGGGCTTCATAACTCAACACAACTGTGACGCAGCAGCTGGCCTTAACCGGCCGGCTGTTGCAACATCCCGATTGTGACTGCTCGCCTTAGCCAGCCGGCTAAACCCGATATGACATGCTGCAGCTGGCCTTGGCCGGCTGGCTGCAGCAACCACGTGATTCAACTCGCTTACCTCAAGCGGCCGTTACAGAAGAATCGACATGAATTTAATTGTGAAAAATGCAAAATTTAATTGTGAGAAATGCATAAATTTAATTGTGAAAACTGCAAAAATTTAATTGTGAAATATACTTCTACATATGCTCAAAATATATTATTTTAATAAGGTAAAATTTTCTTTGGTGCTTCTAGAGAATACCATTCTTAATATAACTTGGTAAAATAAATTTTGGAATTATCTGTCTCAGTTACATGCGCAGTATTTTGACATGTGATAGAAAAGCATATTAGTAGCGGTGAAATAATATGTAACGCCATTTCCAATATCTCACAGCAGCTCATTTATAACAGTGTCATGAGTACATGTAGGTTGAGAATATTTTATTCCTTGTGGTGTTTTTAAATACATTAGAAACGTTTTATTTAAATATTTATTTAATTAAGACCTTTATCCTTTATTAATAACAAGGCAAAGTTATGTTAATTTCAGAAATTTTGACACAGAACAAATGTGAGAAGCAGGCATTTTATTTTTCAAAATATAATTTTTACCAGAAATACAGTAGGAAACTAAGTGGTAGAATAATTTTGTAAATATAATAATAGTTGTATTAATAGGTGAATGAATTATTAAGACATTTTTGAATACTAACTACGAAAATGTCGGCAGAAATCGAAGCACTCCATGCTGTAATCGAAGGACTGAGTAGCTGAATTCATAGTGTTAATAGTCATGTAATTAGTCTAATTATTAGTGTTAGTGAACTGGTAGTCAGTATAATAGATAGCGAGAACGAAAATGTGGACTGGATAATAGATAGTGCAAAGGAAAATGTGGAAAGAAAAAAAGGCAGTCTAAAATAAATTTTGTTGATAGAAAAATAGACGTGATCAAAAAATGTAGATAGTAAATAGATCATGCGAATCTAAATATAGCAGGTATTAATGAATAATTTAACAATAAAAAATTTTGCATTGACAAGGAAAATGAAAGTATTAACGAGAGAGCAGACAGTGCTGAGCCAGAAATAAAACAGGAAGTAAGCACCGTCTAAATGAATGTACGAATTCCTACAGCAGCAGGGAAGAAGACATTATGCAGCTGAGGAGGAGCTGCAATTGACCAACACCGAGAAGATGAGTGCGGGCAAAGAGAATAACTAAGAGGCTGCCGTAATACGGCCGTCACAGGTGAGACACAGCAGCTTTGCTGAGTGACTATACGCCTAACCAGGGGTGGGAAAAGGCATAAAAACTAAGCTTTTCCATTTCGATGGACAGACGCTCTTGCGCGAACACCGGCAGCAGTTCGAAACTGTTGCCGCTCTGAATGCCTGGACCGACGAGCAGCGTGCATACTATCTGGCAGCTGTACTGAGAGGATCTGCACTGAGCATACTGCACATTCTGCTAGAGCTACATCGACTGGAATACTCCCCACTGATGTAATCCATGGAGATGCGGTTCGGATGCCGATATCTGCGAAATGCCCACCAAGTCCAAATGCGAATCCGCACCAAGCGACCAGTGTAACCACTGCAGGAGGTGTAGCAGGATATCGTGCGGCTGTCCCCTCTGTCTCAGGAGGACTGCCCCTAGTAGATACGCGGTTTCATCGCAGTCGGATTCTTCGTCGATGCTATCGCTGATACCACGGTGCGGCAAACTGACGCCTGGCTGCGCTTCACACCATGCAGCATGCCCTGGCCCGAGAACTTGAGGTGGAGTCAGCAAGAAATGCATCAGTGCCCCGACGTCCAAGACGACGAAGACGGGGGCGAAACCCCCAAGAGGATGCTCAAGGAATTGCAGACGACCATGATGGACATCGCTTCCAGAGTCAGTGCATCATATATTACAATTTCGCCATTTAAACGACCTTTTTGTTGTGCATGTTTACAGCTGACGGTAATACCTCACGTCCTCTAACAAATTATCTGGGGTAACTGTCAACAAGAACAAGTGAAAACGTCGACTGGAGGCAAGAGAAAGTGGTCCGGACATGACTACAGAGAATTACGAGTGCTTTCTCCTATGAGCCAAATAACTCATGCAGTCACATTGTTACAGGGGATTCCAGACCCATAAAGCAGCTACCATTGTCTGTACTGCCAGCTTCACATGAGATGGTTGATGGCATTCTGAAAGTGCTAAAGTAGTTCGGTGTGATAGAGATATCAGTCATTCCATGTGCTTCTCCCCTTGTGCCTGTTAAAAATAAAGATGGCGCCATGAGATTTTTTTTAGGTTACTTACAAATTGCTAATTTGACCAAGAAAGATTCTTGTCCAACACCTAAGATATACGACACACTAAACAGGTTAGCAGGTAATCAGTGGTCCGAGATACCGTCGACCTGGCTGATACAGAAAATACCGTCAATCTGACTGGCATCAGAGCTTCTTCTTTCCTCTACCGGATGTGTCAAATACTTGGGATGATGAGCAAGAATTTTATAATAATAATTTTTGCTCAGCGCATCACGTAATTCGGAGAAACATCTTTGACCAGGGAAGACGACACTATAAAAACCCCCTTCATTTGGAGAGCATTTAGTATTTGCTGTAGCCATCTGGCTGTATTGTAATGAACGGGCGAAGTATGCTGCAGCCAATGACAAGGATTTGCCTAATGCAGAACCAGATAATGTTAATGACGCACATCCGATATGAGTAAAATACTCTTAATTGACAACCAGGAATAAAGATCGTGTATTAACCATTATATACCGGGTTGGTGGTAACTCGTGAATACAGAAATAGACATACAATTCTGTGGACAAATGTTAGGCGAAAAACCCCAAGGTGGAATTGCATATGAAGCTTCGTTTCTGAGGGAACCGACATGACATGTCTGGAATGAGTAGGACCAAGTGGGTGTTTATGAGCGAGTGTGGTTGTGAGCGAACGCTGTGACGTAGGTAACGAGGTTGTGTTTAGGATGAAGAAAGCAATTGGGCTCAGTTTTGGCAAACAGCCGTGGCATGGCAAGTGGATTCGCCATGGGAGACCCTTGGCATGGCCACCGCGGTCACCAGACCTCCCTCCGCTGGACTTCTTTGTGTGACTTCACCTGAAGTCTCTGGTGTATCAACCAGACAACCCGCTCCAGTCGTCTGAGGACATCATTCCGCGGCTACATGCTGCTACCACCACGATCGACGTCCCCATGCTAAGTCGTGTGCAGGGCATTACACGCGCCGAAAAATGCATAGCAATGAGAGGAGCCAACTTTAAACACCTATTGTAAATGTTAGTAAAGTTTTGTTAAGTGAGTGTGTGCTTGTGTTTAATAGCATTAAAGTTCTTACATCACATCCCACGTCGTTTATCTCAGAAACTATGTGTCTAATGCAATTTACCTGAAGGTATTTTCGCCTTACATTTTGTCATATATTTGTATGCCCATTCCGTACTGGTGAGTTCCCACTTTCCCAGTATTTTATAATTACGTGTCTTCTCCCCTTCTCGATGTCCCAAAAACTTCTTGATCCTTTCATATTATGTGTTTCAAAGACTCCTCAATGTCAGCATTGTTCGTTATGCCAAAGACTACATACTGTAGGCCACTCAAATGTCTGAGGTAAAATTTCCCCCAATCGTTGAATTTTCAAACTGCTTCGGCTCGTCCAATTTTTTCTGCAGAGTTTCTTGGATTTCAGCACAAAACAAATAGCGTACCGTTTCTAGGGCGCTCACATTATAAGGGCTTCAGGCTCATTCTGACGCCGGTAGTGGAGACATGAAGAAATATAAGATGGCACCAGGTGGAGCGTGCTTGAAATGTATCGTAGTATATCAAACTTGTAGAGAAAAACACATTCATTTATAAGAAATTATTAACATAAAATGCCATTATAAAAGAAATTCTAAGATTAAAGAAATGATAAGGAAAATATATTTTGTGATAAAAGCAATGTAATCAGACACAAACGCCACGCATTATTTTTCCTGCGTATACCAAAGAGCATAAGGAAACATGAACACGGCGTTAACGCGTTCACACACATAATTTAAAATGTCTAGACGTTACTTGTGTGTCATTTGCGTTTTTTAGTATTGTAATGTCGGCGCCTTACTGGATGGTAAGTGATGCGAGAGTTTCTCGGTTTTATTCGTTAAAGTAGACAGAAATACTTTAAAAATTTACCTTTAAAGAATTAATTATAAAAACAGTTTGAAATTTAATTAAACGACATGAGAAGAAAATGGCATTTTCTGTTATTTAAATCCGTGAAAGAATTAATAAAACCCTTTATTCCCGGGATAAAACCAAGTGGCGAAATTCCCTAAAATGAATTTCCTTGCATTTCTAAATAAGTAGTTGAATTAAAACATAAATGTTATTTGTTTTACGACACTTTAAGTTAACCAAAATCCTGCATCCCCAGCCGACGTCAACGGCAGACATTCAACAACCAACCAACGAAGCCGACCAATCGCATTACTCCGTCCCACGAATCACCGTGACGTCGGCGGCTATTTCATTCTCACCAAAGTCCAATGACAAAGCAGTCCATAACAGCACACACAAGAATGATTTGCCTATCATCCACACTGTGCCGTAACAAAACATTGTTACACGTATTGAAAACAAGTAATCTTTATCGAAATTGGCACGATACTAATTCACTACCTGAGAAGAAGTTCATGATTAAAATACATTATATGTAATAAAATTAAACAAATAAAATTTAACAATTCTTATCCTCGCTCTTTACCTAGACAGGTTTCTCAGTAATTATTTGATTATAGAAGTGTACCGCTATTCCAATAGTGGTTTCCTTGCAGTCTGTCAAGCTGGGAGAAAAGGAGGCATATTCCATATTCCTTAGAAAGTGGTGCGGTAAAACCCTTTTTACCTTACAGATTATTTTCAGATTTATGTAAGGAAAGGAAAACTGGACGAGTGAACCTGTCCTACACAAAAAACAAGCTTCATATTTTCTTGTGCATAATTATTGAACATATAGCAAAATTAAATTTATTAATACCATTATTTAATAGGTTTTTCTTTATTCAATAAGCAAAAATTACACTTTTCCTCTTATTTCAGTTTTACGTCTTAATATTTTTCAGTACATTATTGTGAGTAAATGTGCCCGTAATTTTTTAAACCAACCAGAGCGCGCCAGACAAACCAACAAATTTCTTTTTACTATGTTTAAATTGTCAATTAATTTTTAAAGTTATACAGTGCAACATCATATTCAACAATAAAGCAATTATACCTCTCTATAAACATCAAGCACTAAGGTTCAATACATGAAACGGGTGGTTTTGAGAAAATGACGCCTTCAGCTATAGACACCAATCAAATTTAGACAAAAATGAATTAACACATTAGTGGTTTTTAGCAGTAGGAATAACCTTATATAATATTCAGTACGTTACACATTCATTTAATATGCCGAATCAAGTAATTTTTTTCACAAATAATCTAACAACTTAATTGTATTGAAATTATTGTCATTAAAACGATCACAATGGAAAAAAAAAAAAACAAAAATTGCCCTTTTTTTTTTCAAAACGTATACTGTTGTAATTAATTAAGTTATTATGTTGCCACAACACACTAAAACCATTTCCAAGTCAAGTCAACCCATTTTCACTTATACGAGCTCCAAAGTAATCAAGAATTTACATTATTTCCCATATAAATTAGCAGTCCTGAAAGATAATTTTTGAGATTTAGACTTATACAAAAAAAATAATAATAACGGCAATTTAATCATAATTAGAGCCAAGCAGCCTTGTTAGATTATTTCCTGGGCCATCTCCAACTCTAATTGTATACGAGAGACAAGATAATTGTTAATTAACCTTGTTTCACAAGCAACAACACCGATGTCTGAAGTCCGTATTTTGGGTGAGACGAGCGCCTAGGAAGTTCGCCACTTGCTTTCAGCGATGTTCCTCTCTGCAAATCCTTTGTATTGCTCAGCGTCCTTTCAATGGCGGGAATTGACTTCCTGAAATCATTAGCAAACATAAATTTTAATTCCCGTTAGCGACAAATTAAATCCATTTAAATAATTTGTCCATTGTATTGATATTTATTTTGGGTATCACGTAAAAATCCAGGTATTTCATGTAATGTGTTGGTAACCATATCGGGTTTGTCTTTTTGATAAACAAACAAAACATCCCGGTCTTTCGCATGATGTCGAGCTGGATCTGTTTGCCCATACGTCTTAGCATACTGATGTCGCTCTAGTAGATTACTAGAGAAATGTTGACTGCAGATTGTTCCCATCACGTGCATTCATCAAGGCCACCTTCACTTACCATTGCCATGTCATGCTACACATCACATATTTCGGGTTAGAGAATCGTAGTGGATGACGACGTGTTATTTCACTCGCCAAGTAGGGGAGGTCACAATCGTCATTGAGCCTGTTTTCTATTATAACCAAGGCCACTAATAAGCACCAACAACTTATATTTTTTTTATTGTATTTATTGTGGTCTCTCAGTACGTTTCTTCTCACTATATCTTCGTAATTGGTTATTTTATTATAATATTATGGATTGGTTAAGGTTTCCCGTAAAGTTCACTTCTTTCAATATTGTATCTCATAAGGGTTGTATTTTATTTCTTGTCCAAGATTCTTTCCCTCCATTTTATATACAAATTCGGTAGAGAAGTCCTTTCTTACTTTGTTCGGTTACAGTAGTCCGGTGAGTCTTTGCTCAAGTGAATTTAAAAAAGAAGTCTGTCCTAGCCTGTGAGTCGCACGATATCGTGTCTTGGAATTGCGACAGGAAGATATACCCCGGTTTAATGCATTTATTGAGGACGAAATGTGTCCTAAGAGGTGTTGGTAGCTACTTTTACTTAGAATGTAAAACACATTATTCATGGCAACGAATTTCAGTTCATTCCCGGTTACTCCCCTAATTTTTGTGAGCAGCTCCTTATGCCAGTACTTGCTCAAATCAGCTGATCAATATTATGCGACACAACCTGTCAAATGCCAACAAAAGATTTCGACAATCATTTGTAAATTCGAGTCTTTAATTTTAATGAAATTATTAGCATCACGGCTACTCCACAAGCTGGCTGTGTGTCCGGGTTATTTTTGTCTCCTTGGCGTTATTTTGTAAAACTATCCTCCCGGGGATTTTGTCCAGATCGATGCTATGAGTGGCCTATCAGAGTAACGTCCGGAATGCATGACGCATTATGTTCAAAACTTCTGTTTTGATTCGGATCCCTGATTATTTAATATTTTAACAAATCGACTTAATTTTTATTNTATGTTCAAAACTTCTGTTTTGATTCGGATCCCTGATTATTTAATATTTTAACAAATCGACTTAATTTTTATTTTTGCTGGGTAAAGTATGCATTTATATGTAACTTTTCACTAGTATAGCATATGTTTCTGCTTCCATTTCTACTTATATCTCATTCAANAAGTATGCATTTATATGTAACTTTTCACTAGTATAGCATATGTTTCTGCTTCCATTTCTACTTATATCTCATTCAAAAAGACGCCAAAGTCTACAAACAATCTTAGCATTTTAAAAAATCATCCAAACTATTTGCATCCATGTAGAGTAAATTATGCGTATTAGTTATTTTGGTAACATTTCTTTTAAAATTCCTTTTGTATTTAATAATATGTCTTCCTCGGGCTTTCCAGATAATTTCCCAAATAAAGAAACATTTAGTAAACCTCGATACTAATCTCAAGGCTTATTACCTTATGTATGTCTCTGATGTCCTCAAACTATATCCAGACTTTAAATCCTTGGCATAAGTACTCCTTAACACTAGTTCTCCACCCTCTGGCTGACGACACATATCCTAAACTTAATCTGCTTTACAATAATCATTCTATGTTCCAACAACAGAACCACAAAATATTAAATTGAACTGTTCTGGTGCCCGTAAATAAGTAATTTTCTTATGCATTGCTTCAGATACAAATATAAGGGCTGTTTACACTTGAGTTTACTTAAATTGAAACATCAACCCAGAAATCACTTGACAAAATACAACAAACTAATTCTCAGTAATGATTGTAACCTAATATGCACTAGGTTTATCTATTTTGAATGAAAATATATAATTTTTAAAGCAAAAAGTTAATTTTGACAATCGCACGATATCAGTGACTTGCACCTCACTCCTTATCGCTACACTGGCTCAGACCCGGCTTTTCATTCTACTCATAAGAGACATACAGACATACTCAAGGGTCCTGCATTGACCATTGCAACAGACTTATCACCTACAAAATAATATGGTCATTACTTAACGTCCCTAGTTACACGCAGCTGCACTGACTACATTGTGAGCAATACCTTTCAAAAACCATCAAGGTTAGGCCCTTTAAACTTGATCTGGTAATAGAAAGTTTTATTTTCTGAGATCTTCTTGTCCATCAATCCACCATTCTATCAATCTTTCAATCATTCGATTTATCTTTCAAATTTTCAGTCTTTCCTTCAGAACGGCATTTAAACAATCCATATTAAATCAGTCGGTTTGTCTCTGGCACCATCCATATATATAGAACTTGTAATTCCTTTAGCAAATATCTACCCACATTTGTAATGGCTGACTTCAAGAATGTTTTGTAAGCAGTCCACAGTCTATGTATTAACACTTAGTCTTTATTAATATTTTGTATGCAGAATAGTGACCAACGTCAATGGTCGGCCAGACCAAACACCCATACCAGCTATCTAGGCCAACTGAATAATAACACTGATGAGCTAGACCGACCAGCCATACTAACTAACCATACAGACTGTCTATACCTATCAGCCTTACTAAATGACGAACAAGGCCCGCAGAGCATACCACATAGTCATACCGTCCAACCATACCACCTCGCCAACCGAAAGCCCAAACCAACTAACTAGACCAACAGACCTCCTACACCGACCACCAACAACACCCACAAATTCAACTTCCAAGATCAACCTCACCATACAAGTATGCAATACCAACACAACTCAATACGAAACTTCCAAATAAAACTGCAAAGCAAAACCTCAAAAATAAACCTCAAGACGAAACCTCAAAACGAAAACTCATAAAGAGGCTTCAAATGGTAACTTCAGAATTAAACCTTACTACTGATGAAGATGTACTTAAAATAGCCAATCGACAGGACAGACCAGCTGACAATACCAATGTATAAGATCATTTGACAATTCCGATCAAACCAACAGACCTACAAGATCAATCAGAGCAGTCGACAGCCTAACCGACCAAACAATCGACACATAAAATAAACCAAAGGGACTAACCAAATGACCATAGCGACCGACGACGATGATCATATAGTCGAATCTGTCCATGCCAACAGATCAACAAGACAGGCAGGTCTTACCAACCATATCGAATTACAAAATAAAAATATCAATCAAGTGGACCAACCTTACCGACCGACCAACCAAACCATTCAATCAGACTAACTAACCAGGCCAACCAGAATGACCAACCATCAAAGCCATCATATAAGCTCAACCGACCATACATATTAGTCTTGCGCATCATTCCGAATGGCCATACCAACATTCATTGTCGTCCAATCTCGAATAACGTCTCATAACACGAACCTCATTACGAAGATCTTCGTGAAAAACTTNCAAGGATCTTTGTGAAAAACTTAACAACAGTGAGACCACGATCATGTAGCAAATTTAGCGAAGCGTACCGGAACATGATGCGAAGCACAATGCAATACATTTTGGGAACCAATGTCCAAGAATTACAGCTTTTTATCAAAGATCTTGACACAAAAGTAACAGTGATATCCGAGTTTGTACCCCACAAGACTGAACTCTGGCCACACTTCTGAAAAATAGTACTCTTAATTGATACCATATAATTTATTTAATGTTTAAACCACTGCTTACACTATACTGCATATATTTGTTGCTGTCATTCGCGTTTAAAGAGGCTAGAGATTCAGTAATTTCCTGGACGGCGCAGAACTCCCATTCGGGAGGACCTGAGTCCAAGTCCCTGTCCGGCTCCTGTTTTCTGTTTTCCTGTGGTTTCCCGGTATCACTCCTGGTGGATACTAGTATGGATCCCTTTATGGTTCCCTACATAGGGACCCCTTGGGGCACTTGCAAGCACGTGCTAGTGGTGAGTGAGTTGGGATAGAGGATGGCATGTATATGCAGTTTACACACAAACTCTTACGGAAAGATGGTTCGTCTGCGTATTTCTGCGAAGACTGTGACGGGCATATGCACTAGGTACAGCTTCACGAGAACTAAGTCAACACGAGGTTGAAATATGTAATCCTTATGCGAAAATTATGTATACAAATGCACGCTTTTACGATAAGCTTGCGTAACACCTGCAAGTGTTCTACACCTACAATAGAAGAGAAAAGTGTTGGGGGTAAGGGGGTGGGGGGGCTTAAATCGTTACGGTTGTAGTAATACATACTAGCTTCTCATCGGATGTGTGTCTTATATGTGTACCATGTTACAAGGTTTATGCATTTAAGGTAACTTATTTATATTAAATATAATTTATTTAACTTAATGTTTGTATTTAACGTAATGTTAATGTGCAACGCCATATTTAAGCCAGCATGGGCTTAGCCCCTGGTGTACGACGTGTACGGATGGGTGGTACGGAATTACATAATAACGATGTTGTCTAACATTTGTGTCATTTTTACACAAATACGATGGGTCCTAGAGAGTTGCAACAAGATTACCTTTTTGGCTAATTATGACGCGCTGCTTTATACGATACCATTAATAGTCAATGTTACCTCATGGTAAAAAATTGTATGTAATAACAGAGTGCAAACTGCTATTTTTTACATGATGGTGTTGTGTATAACATACCTTCATTTTAACAACGATCATGGTTCAATTATTTTCTATACCAAAGTTTGTTCCTCTAACACAAGTACTTGTCAAAGTATCCCACACAATATACTTTTCTGAATCGGCCTTTAATGGCCATCTGCAGGCCTTATTACTTGAGATGGACCACGGGTGTAATCATTCCAAACCCTTCCGTTCACATCACTAATCACCTGGCTCAATTTTGTCACAGGTTATCGAAACACGTTGTATGGTATATAGTTCATCCAATCAAATTCAAAGTTAATGTGACTTCACGTCACTTTTAGAGTTGTAGCAATTTCCTTGAGTTCACATCACACAGTCTGCTTGTCTTCTTGAACTATAGAGCTTTCGTGAGTGTACATATTATACATCGAAAAATATTGGACGGATATGACTGAATGTCTGAATGTGCTTACATTTAGCTCACTTCAACTTTTCCTAAGACGTTGTTGTGTATTTGTTGAACAGAATTTGTGAATTGTGAACGGAAACAGACTGTACTCTTTGCTTTTCTAAGGAATACCTGTGCGGGGATCTTGATTAGTACGTGGGGAATAAGATCAGCCACGAAGTCTTCCTGAACGGGTACCAGTTTCCATGCTAGTGGTGCCCCTTAATTTGTGATGGAGACGGCGCAACCAGAGCTCGCTCAGGAGGAGTTTCAAGAGGCAGATTGAAATTCGCCTGAGCTGGTACACCGCCGTAGTAGGCTGTTGTGCTTCACCTGACTTAGCGGTCGGCTTAGCTACGTTTGCAGAAATTATTCGTTTTCACATAATATATCCTGATTCGTAGTAATCACTGATATGCAAGATTACAGAAGATATACATTTTACTAGTTGTTTAATATATTTGTCCGTAATTTTGATTGTGTGTTGTTTTCTTGTTGTAAAATTCCAAAAATATATTTATACTTTTAATAAGTTCCTGTAATTTCGTAAGCAGTAAATAAGACACAGCGAACATTAGATACAAATGTATTAAACAACTAGTAAATTTTCAATGTTCTATAATCAAGCATATTTGAAATACCTCTGAAACTGAAAATATAACACGAAAAAAAGGAGTTTCTGCATATTAGGTAAAGCTGCGCCTTAAGGGTATTGGCAAACAAAAATTTAATAGTTTATATTCATACTATTAAACTTTAAGACGTTATAAGCGATTACCCTTCCCTGAAAAAAAATTGAGCTCTTATTTTTTGCATTAACACATGTCAAAATCACAAAGTTACAGTTTTAGCTAGGTACAAATAATGATAACTACCTTACATACAGAAATTAGGTAGTTCACTCTGAAAGAATATGTCAAGAGCTAATTCATGACATCCATATAACCGTACAAGGAAATGTTTTTGCAATTTCTAAACATTTCCGGGAATAAGGAGATCCTTGCATATTTCTAATTTGTGGCTGCCCAAGAATTTTGTAAAATAACTTTTTATTAGCATACCTTAAAATGATTTCAGAAAAGACATTCCATTTGCCCTTATTGAATTTTCTGAAAATATTTTGCTTTAATTTATATGTACTTTACAAAACCAGTAAATGTTTGCCTTTGATATGTCATTTTGCACAAACCTTGTGATCCAAAAAAAATTACACAAGGTAAATGTAGTCAGAGATAATGTATAAGAGTTTAACAGTTCATGGTACAAATATAATTGTTCTTTCGTGTCCAACACTTTGAGTCAGTGGGAATGATTTTGCTTCCGTATACCACCAATAATAGTTGTATAGCCAAGGATCACGAGAAATATAAGCTCTTTTAAAAAGCAGCTTTCCGGACGAACTAAAGGAACAACAAACCAGAGACAACGTATTTCTAGAAAGTTTAAATTATCGTTTCAGATATTAATTTTGTCATAAAAATATGCAGTTTTTTTTGCACATCCGTGTTTTATGGGAAAAAGTATATTCCAATAAAAACTATTTTATCTGTTTATACAGCAGGGTAAATAATTGTAATTGAATAACTCATTCACTATTGGTTGGATATAATTAGATTGTAATAAAATCAATTACATGTTTTTAAATATAATACACAGCATAAAATACTTTTTCGTGTCGTTCATGTTTTGAACTGCAGCATTAAATATATCTTTGCTTGGAAGGAATTGGAGTGCGGGAGTCGCTACTTCTTCAAATGCTTGCGTGACAACTTGACAGANCTTGGAAGGGATTGGAGTGCGGGAGTCGCTACTTCTTCAAATGCTTGCGTGACAACTTGACAGAGATATATATATATATATATGTGTGTATGTATAGATATATATATATAAATGTATGTATAGATATATATATATATATATATATATATATATATATATATATACANTACTGCAATGAGAAAACACCACTGTCTATATAATGCGAAAATTCCCCGAAAATAAATAAATATATATATATATATAAAATATCATATTTTTTTGAACTTAAGGGAAAAGATCTGGATGTAAAACAAAAAATATANTTCATCAGGAATGCACACGTTGGTACTGCAATGAGAAAACACCACTGTCTATATAATGCGAAAATTCCCCGAAAATTAATAAATATATATACAAAATATCATATTTTTTTGAACTTAAGGGAAAAGATCTGGATGTAAAACAAAAAATATACATGATTTGCAACACATTATATTAACGGACACCCCGAAAACCAGTCGATCACAATTTTGTGTAACTAGCATCATATAAGCTGCAGTGAGGAGAAAGATAACTTTAATAATTAAAAAAAAAAGCAGTCCATTATTTTGTTTAGTTTTTTTTTAATTTGACACAGATTGGACATCACTTTCAAACCTATCTTGTAGTTTGTGAATATTTCTCTTTTCATATACTCAATGATTTTAAAATATAAAAATTGATTTCATTTACCGCGATCAAACAATGCCGTCTCACGAAAACGATGCAGTGCTGCTTTAACACACTTTGCAGATTTTACTGAGGTTTACATCAAAATAATTTTAAATAAGTGGCCTTACTCCACCAAGCTACGTGTTGGCCTCTTGCAGTTTACAAACTAATGTATTTAAGGGAACTCTGTTTTATTTGTTTGCTTTTCATTTCACAGAAAAATAATCATTCAATGTCGAAAGATATAATTGTTTACAGGCTATTAGTATAAGTAATAGATGCAGGGTTTTTGGCTAGCTGTAATGTCGCTATTCATGCAACCTATATTTGAAATACAATCATTGCTTTAGGGAACAACAAAGTGAGCATCTTCTGGCAAATTAATTTCTAATTCGAGACAGAATATAGATGACAGTTGTATGTATTGTTTATGTACACATTTTGAGTTAAAAATATTTTATTTTACTTTTCAGTCTTTAAATAGTAACACTATAACAAATCTAGATGCACTCCTAAATGGTGTAGGAACGGATTCACTTGCAATACTGTCTTTATTTTACACGATTTTAAAGCAAATTTTATTCCAACTTAATTATACGTCTTAAGTTGATAGATGTTGAGGAGAAAATCACATCCGCATGCATAAATAATATTCATGGGGCTACCTCGTATCAAAAAGCACAACTTTTTCAGTCAATTTATAACTGAATTATGGTCAGGTGTTCAAAACTAGCTATACAATACTTTAACCTCCCATTTTTATATTCATAGATTTAAGAGTTTTAAACTTGAGCTAAAACATGTTATGATTCTGCAGAGACCTTCCTAGCTAAAGTGGGTTCCGCACTAATTTGTAATAAGTTTGATTTTTTGACCATTCTCAGTTATACCATGAGTGAGTCTCGAACAATATTACAAGTCCAGCCACCTCATTACATGAGCCATAACTTCTTAGCTATAGTAAGCACTGAGGATTCCTCCCTTTAGTTCTGTACAAATGCATCTCGGCTTGCCATAAGATAAATATATATTTATATACAAACTGTGTTACCCTGATTTCTGCAAAGGTGCAGGTTTACCTCCAAAAGGTAGTTATTGAAGAAATATTAAACATTACTATTACATTGGGTTGAATAATACTGTTAGAAGTGTGAGTAGTGTGAATATGGGGCTACGGGTACAATTCATTTTAAATGGGGAAGTGTGGCGCCTGAGACTCGTTTCCTAACAGAAACTCTTCTTCGGCTCGTCTAGGGATTGCTGGGCTATCCTAACAATCTTAATGGATATTCCCTCTAACCCTTCAAGAAAATACGTCTGTTTCTGTGTATATCAAGGCCATATCATTTCTACAGATTTAGAATATGCCAAACCCAAAATATGTATTTATTATCCGACATAAGAAAATAATTTTCATTCGGCAGAGCACCTACATGTAAAATATGTAGTTTTAAAATATTTTTAATTTGACTAATCAGATTTACTTAATAGATATTTATATAAAAATCTTAATTTAATTGCAAGGTGAATAATTTTTTTAACTAATGACGAAACCGTATGGAGGAAATGGCGGAGACAAAAAAATCCCTTGCCTTTTATTAAATATTTTTAAATCACACAAATTGTTAAATCATTAAATGTTTCCATGAAAAAATTCAAGGTTCTTTTTAATTTTAGGAAAATTGTGCATTGAGTTTTGCTAAACCATGAATAACTTTTCCTCCCTCTCACTCTTTCCCGCTCTCTATCCCACCAACTTCCTCTCACAACCCGTCGTTTAGCTTCTACATTAATTTTAGTATCCTATCAACTCTATTCTTTTGACTTTAAAAACAAATTTATTTAACCGAGTTATAAAGTTGAATTTTTAGATTTATGATTATATCTTGTGCGGTTTTTATAAGCGATTATGTACTGAATAACACAAAATAGAGAAAAGACCACCTCCATGCATCGAGTCATGCTGCAAGTATTACATGTGTCCCAAGGGCCTACCTACCAAGACATCAATTCCCAACATTCCAAAAAGCCATAAAAGACTGTAAAATAAATATAAAAATATAATTAATCCATCACAGTCTGAATGGAAAACTTTTTTTCAAGTTTAAAATCCTTACATGCTCATATGTGTATACACGTGATATCGCGTGCTCTGCATGCAGGTATAAAAGGCGACCAGAGTCGCGTATCTTCTATGTTCTTTATACAGTGCGACAGGGTCTAGGAAGGTAATGCTAATGTTTTTGTGGATGCAGAAACCGCTTTTCGGCGCAATTGAAATATGTACGTCGCACGAAACGATGATGGTTCGTCACAAGATATTTCCATCTCGCATTACGAAAAATATCACCGGATATTTCACCAAAGAAGTACGAGAGCAGGGCCCAATTGCATTTAATTTGTGTTCCTTGTGTGATTATGCGAAACCATCATCATCTAACGAAGGTACGAACGAGAGGAGTTCAAAACTGTGAGTGTACCAGTGNTCACCGGATATTTCACCAAAGAAGTACGAGAGCAGGGCCCAATTGCGTTTAATTTGTGTTCAGAGTGTGATTATGCGAAACCATCATCATCTAACGAAGGTACGAACGAGAGGATTTCAAAACTGTGAGTGTACCAGTCTATGAGTCTGATGAAATCAAAAAGGTCGTAAAATCCTAATTTCCTTTTTATGCTCTTAACAAAGAATGAGAAAGAAAGGGCGCAAATCGCGGCGGGTGATGTCAAAAGTTAATCAGGTACAGCTCCGACTTAACAAACTGGAACCGCTTCGTGCCTCGTTGTACATTGAGCAACCAGAATCCACCAAGAGGANAATGAGCTCTCTACCGCGTCCGTGGCACTTGTAGTTTCGGAGCAATGGTGCGCGAAAGAATAAAAGTGCTGCAAATTGCGACGAAATTTGTCTCAAACTCTATGACACATCACCGAAAGCGATAAGGAGAACGTTATAAAACAATGTATTAAAGATGTGCGGTAAACCTTGATCCGTCGATCGGTGCATGTGCACGGTCCAGCGTGCGTACGGGGCCTGAGTGGCGGTGCGAGGCGCGGTACATGTTTTCGTGACGGCGAGTGCGGTGCGCATTACCCCTCGAGCGTGCGAGAAAGACACGCAATCCATGCCAAAAATTCGCATAATTTGTGTATCAAGAACTATTCATGTCTTGTGCGTCCTCGGGCATCGTCCGACAAGGAGAAAATTCAATTATGTAAGCTAGCTGTTCTTAACTTTTTACCATAACCTTTCAAGAAAATCGGGACTTACAGACCGGCAGTGTGTAGAAGAACACTTTACATACTGCATAGAATATGCTCCAGCGATAACCGCGATACCACAGCCAGGAAAGAATGGAAGACCTCCAATACTGAAATTCAAGAATTGCCATAACATGTCGGTATTCAGTGGTGGTAAATGCATTAAGATCTATCCTGTGTAAACCTAACTTCGATATATGAGATATCACAGGGTGTGTCTGCGCCGATGCAATATCGCGTGTTCGAAAAAGAACAATAAGGATTCGCATGATTTAAAGACAATTTTTTTAATCATTATAAATTCATTGTTTGAAAAAATGCAAAACCGGTTGATGGTGTTATATTGGGTTGCTTAAAACAGATATAAATCTTATTCTGATGTGCGATAGCGCATGGGCGCACACATTCCCTTGACTCGCCTATCATGAAGTTGAGTTAATTTAATTAGGTCTTCTTGCATTTTACTTAATTAAAAAGCCCTTTTAATATACATTTCTTTTATAAATTTTATGTTTTTTTTTACTTTCCAGTTTCTCATTTTCATATCCCTAATACAAACCAATTAATCGCATTTACTATCAATATCTTGATGCCCCCATTAAATTCGTGTTCAGGGCAATCAGCAGTGTTGAAACACGTCATATTCTGTATTATTTTTTATTTCTTTGGAAAAGCCAAGTTCTTTTACTATTATAATTTTTTTTGCAGTACTTTATTTATTTTTAGCCAACATTAAGCTGAGCAATTTTATTAATGTCTGAAGACTAGATTATCTTTGCTGGTAACTGAAACTACATTAAATATGATGATTTTTTGTTTATTAATGAGAAAAGTCCTGATTGTCACCCCAGAATTCCACGGTATTAGCTGTAAACATTTAACATTCCACAACTTACAAGTTAACTCTTGTCAGTTTAGAGTTTTAATTAGGCTTCACTTACATCTCGTAGTAAGATTGACTATGATGACTTCTTGGTGCTAATGCATTGAATTAGGTAGGATCCGTACGATTTATCCAAAACTCAGTGGTTTAGGCACCTGTAAATTTCAGTTAACATTGCATATTGTGCAGTGATTTGAGACTTGTGGTTGTGTATCTGTAATTTTGTGTAATTTTTATGTTGGCCTTTTTAATAACATTGCTTCAAAAACACGCTACGATTTGTGCCAGGTAATAGCTTGAACATGTCCCACCCAAAAAACATACCCAATATATATTTCAGTTACTACACTACACGCATTACAGTTATACGAGACTGGGAATTATATTTATGGTAATAATCGAGGGTAAGCATCCCAAATATGCCATAGTCAGTTTGGACGCCGTAGACAAATAGGGTTCCACAGAGTCGCCTTGCTGTGAACGAAAACAAAAACTAGAATAAAGAAAACATTGTAGTTCACAAATAGTAAAGGAACGGCGCAGCAACGATGCCTACAGCATCCGCTGACATGCATATAAATGAATTATTAATGAGAATAGTAGCAAAAAATCCAAAATTATATTCAAACACGTTAACAATTACGGAAAAGTGGAAAGTGGAAAGCGGCTCTTAGCATGTCAAGAGACGATAGGGTGAAGTGAGTTGAGTATGGAGCAGCACCGGAATGCAAGAGTTGAGGAAACTGGAGGTCACCTAGAAAACCCTTCAACCAGATGATGCCGATACGTAATTCCGGAAGCGACCCCACCNTGGAGCAGCGCCGGAATGCAAGGGTGGAGGAAACTGGAGATCACCTAGAAAACCCTTCAACCAGATGATGCCGATACGTAATTCCGGAAGCGACCCCACCTGGAATTGCGACCTGTTCGCCTAGTTGGAGGCGTGTAGTAAATCCACTATGCCACTGCGGCTCCCAATAGCAGAAAACTCCACAATCGTATGTTCGTTTTCATTGACTAAAACNCCACAATCGTATGTTCGTTTTTATTGACTAAAACTTTGGCGATTCTATCTGGTTAAATTATCATGAAAGATTTTGGGTGTAAGGAATATAGGTTATTAAAAAAAATGTAAGTAATTATTCAATTTTGAGTTGGTAGTGTATGGTGAAAAAAACTGGTATTTATTAGCATACCGAAATTATGTTAATTAGTGATAAATATTGCCTACCAATTTGAAGGTGTTTTAACCTTAATCTGATTGATACAATCGTCTTCACTCGAAAGNCCTACCGATTTGAAAGTGTTTTAACCTTAAACTGATTGATACAATCGTCTTCACTCGAAAGTTTAAACATTATAATGGTACATTAGTATAAGATGAAAATAAAATTAAATCTGCATCGTGATTATGTTCCATGGTGCAATATTGCTCTTAAATGTTATTACATCCTGTATGATACATAAATATTTATTAATGGGGTACCTTCATCATCATATTCTGGTGATTTCATAAGCTTAATGTTCCATGGAAAGTAGGCTAAAAAGGGATTATGTTAAAAAAGAAACACTCCGCTTCAAAAAATTGTAATGAGATGCATAGTCTGGTACAGTTTAAAAGTCCTTCTGCGTGTTTATTCAAGACCAGCACAATTACAAAGAAACAGTAAAATCGATACTGGTCAGTGCATCTTTTAATGTATCTCACCTACTCGAAAGTGACTATAGCGTGCTTTCTTTTAGTCAAGCAGATTGTATCACTGGATCTTGAAGAACAGGTCCTAATATTTCACACGCGCAAGACCTCTTAACAAATTAAATACAGGCGATCATTATAAAAATTCTCGTAATCAAAATGTTTTCAAACATATGAGTTAAACATACAGTTTATGGGCATGTTGAGGTGCTACGATATAATGTGTTTTAGTTTTAGAAGGGAACATTAATATTCCTCGTGGGTGTGTTATATTCTTAATAAAAGGACATTGCAAGAAAGCTGGAGCAAAATCAAAACGCCAAATAGAGAACACGCAAATTTTATCTTCCAGGAAAATAATAACAACATAATATTATTTCCAAAAAATATTTTGCTTGATTAATATACGAACTAGGGAGCGATTTATAGTCAATTGCTAATTAGCAAAAGCGATTGTGATATTCACGCGAGGATTCCGAAAACTGAAATTTGTAGTAGTTCTTTTTAAAATAAAATGAATTACTTAAATTTTCATACATTTTACACGTGATTGGTAAAAAGAGAATTTTATTCTTTGCCCATTAGCAATGTAGTTTGTGCAAAGATAAATAATTTTTTTTGCGTTTACGTAAGCCCTGCTATTTTATTTGTAATCTAATTACTGAGTGCCAGAAATAAATATAACTGACAGTTCTTGCTCCTTTTGCTAACCTCTCCTAAAAGTTGTTCTAGACTGTGGAATTTATTATAATAATTAGAAGCATTAAAATGTTATTCTACTGAAACAAGAAACGTCGTATTATCTCATCTGGTATAGGAGATAGGTACTGGGCATTCATTGGTATCACATTAATTCTATTTTCACACCCAGACAGGCTGAATTTCAAAATTTCTACAAATATTTTACATGTTTTTAATATTTTGAAGCTAGAAATAAAACTGGTGTAATGTATGTTTTGTATTTATAGAAAATTTGTTTAAATCTATTCCGCTTCCATTAAGATCAGCATTAGGGTAATCCTGCATTTTATTTTTACGAATTAAATAAATAAAAAAAAATAGCTGATCATTTCGGTTTAAACAGATGCTATTAAATCTGCGAAATAAATTGTAAACATTTTCGTCCATCGGTGTCTAAAATCCATAAAATACCCTATGAGTGGTTGCTGCCGAAGCCCTAATGGAAACTCATGCCCTTAAAAATTAATTTATTTTAATTCCAGAGGTTCGTGCTTTGCGTTAACATGTCACTGAGTGAGGACAAGTCCGTCTGCACACAGAGATGTTAGATGTACGATAGCAATACATCTAGGTAGCCCGCAATAATTATAATTTCTGTAAAATTGAATTGTGGCGACTAAATGCTTCCGAGAGAACACCTATCAAATCACATGAGAGTGGTAAGAGTATGGTTGGATTTTATGTGACGAGCGATTTTCTCATTTTTCTTTCAATATAAGGTTATAGAGTGTGAGAAGTTTAAATTTAAAGTTTTCACATTTAAGGTTAGATTACACATTATTGAGAAATGCCACTATTTTCTTTGATTGATTAAATACGGCCTCTTTCAACTGTGCCAAAAAATCTAAGCCACAATTATTAAAACCTTTAGCCACACGGAGTGTATTTAAATTTGCAGTGGTGCCTTAGAGTGTTTGCATCTCTCTGGTTGATTGGCCTGTGATGGCCATATTTCCACTGATCACCAAATTGAAGAGAGAGTCGAATTTAGCGGATTCTCCTGCGGCTAAAGGCGTGTAAGAACACTCCTGTATGATGTGTTCGCACTTCGTTCTGTCGCTACTAGTTTTGGAGTGTTTATTTATACCCTCGGTGGTCTGAATGATGTATCTCAGCTATGGCAGTTTCCGCGGTCACTCTACTAAATACGGATCACAGAAAAATCGTTGATCTATAGATCTTTTCAGTTACATTTTAACCGTCAGACAGGTCGCGTAATAACAATTGTAAAACTGCTATCCGTTTTGTTCCTTGAAAGTTCCTAAGAAATAATATAAAATATTATTCAAACTACATTTCTCGCAGATGTTCATAATTTCATTTCCTACTTATAGACGGCACAAAAATGATATAGTTAAGGGCCAGTAGGTCACATCGCACAAACAATTATTAAAACGGAATGTTGTAGGAATCAACACGGTGTAGTTTTGCTCCTACTTGTGGTTCTCATGAATAAAAATTACCCTTCAATAAGAAAGCAACAGCTTTAAAATCAACACAATTTACTAGTATTAATTTCCTTTCAAACACATATATAATTCGAAACCACATACCATAAAGAAATATAAAAAGCTCGATGCAAGAAAAGTTGACAATCTTGCTTCTTTATTTAATTCAACAAGAAAACGGAATTTCTTAACCAAGCTAAGGAGGTCTAACATTGATAAAGTTGACTGGCAAAATGTTTTTAATATTGTGCATATTCCTTCCAGCTGCGATTTTTTCCGCTCCAGCTCGAAGGTGAGTTATAAATCTGAATGTTCCAAATTTATAGGTTTCTGGTAATCCAGCCAACGACATCGTGTACTCTGGAGTTGCAGTTCTCTCCAGTTTATACTGGTACCATTTTTACTCGGACGTAGAGGTGGTACCTGAATAAGATATAAGGTTTTTACAATGATTAATGTTAATCTTAATTTTCTCCGCTCACCGAATCGAGTGATTGAGCTAAAGGCTACAGAACTTTAGGCTAGCGCCTCCCACTAAGGCAAAAGTAATCCTGTTATTGCACTTTTTTATCTTCGTCTCTAAGTAATATAATGTTAATAAGAATACGTTAATCTTCACGTGTCTCTCTCGGTATGTCATTTACAGTAGATTTAGTTTTCGTCCATTAAATACTTATGATTCTCCGAACTGACGACAGATTTATGACATTTTCTCCTACGTCGGCTACTCTTCTGTGGTATTTGCAAAATTATGCATACAAATAATTAACCAGACCGATTTTTTACAAAACAGTGCCAAAAAAATGTCCTTTTGCCATAATAAAAATTAACCATATTTTAAAATGATTTTTAGATGAAAAATTTTACAAACAATTCAACGTTGGGCAGATTAAATCAAAAGCGATGAATGCCCTGTCAAAACGAACGTTGATAGATTTTACCAAAGTAGAAAAAGTGTAACAAAATTTCAATAAATAACTAAGCTTGACACCGAGCAGCCCTACCAAATCTTCTGCCAATGAAACACGCGTTAAAAGAAATGGCGTAATACCAAAACATAACAGCAACAAAAAAATACGGACTATAAAGCATGTATCACGTAGGGCTAATATTAAACTGGAGTACATTTACGTGTATGTTATGCCGCATTTAATTATTACATTTTCAATGTATCAACATTTTCTAAACCGTATTTATGTAGTATGGTGCAGCTACTTCAATAAAACAGTTATTTTGCTAAAACGTTAAGCAATAAATGAGATGTTAATTCAGTGGTCAAGTAGCTGCCATTTTGTGGTATTCAGAATCCAAATATGAGGATCTTTTGTGTCAAATCTGAAGAACTAGGTAGTTTTTTGCTGCTCGTTAAATTTGGCAATACATCTTTGTTGACGTACAATACGTAATCGTACATTCTCTTCAACAGGCCTGCTAAATAATTTTCAAATAATCTTTGTCTCTTAGAAGTGCTTATGGCTATGCTTAAGTAAAAGTATGAATTCAAATAAATTTTTGTAAAACTTTCTTAGATGAAGTAATTTTGGGTATTATTTTTTTTCATCTCAAGAGACGAAAAACAGGCTGAAACCAAATGCGGCACGAAAATTGTATAAATTAGACAAAATAAATTTTAATTTTTATGTATTTGTATAACACTATTTAAAAGCCAAGTGCGATTAAATAAAAAGCGGTGTTTTTACACTCCAACAACTGAAATCATATTTCTGTTCCAGCAAAAACATTTATTCTTACAACGGTGCCATTCCAAATTATTGTCTGACTTTGTACCTAAAGGCACATTCAAATGCGTTGTGTTTTAATTACTAATTGAGCCGACCACATTTACATAGTTTGATACTTTTTTTCTTTATTGGGATGCCAATTTGAGAATAGAACCTAATAACAAAGATATAAAACTACTATGACACAATAGAGTTATATAATAAAATGTTAACCACCAAATTTATATACATTTTATGAAATTGTCAAAAGAATCTCTTGATTTGAAAATCAATTTCTTATTTTTAAAATATCGGCTTTGTAGACCAAATTAATTGGGTGTAGGGTAATTACTGTGAATGTGATAACGTTTTATTACATTCGGCTAATATTTAATTTACCCATTCAGATAGTTTCTTGTCCTTGACTATATAAGTTAGAGAAATATGAATAAATAAACTCGTATGCTATATTTGTCGAACACCACATAGTTTGCCCTTTGGTTTGGCAATGTAAAATGGATATATTAGGAAACATAACGTATACGATATTCTACCGAACTGTCAATTACGTTTCGACGAAACGTCCAGACGGCCAGTTTTCATTGCAAGAAAAATGTAAGGCACAGTTACATATAGTTCATCAGTTAATTAGAATATTTAAAGTTTGTCTTCATAACGGGAAAAGAGGGAGTATAGCAACAATTAACTCTTAAATAGTAATTTTAAAAATTCTAAGTTTTAAAATGTCTCTTATATGTGTTCCAGTTTAGAATATCAGAGACACAATATATTACATTGTGACCATATTTCCTTCTATAAAATGTAATTCAAAGACTACGATAAAATGCTAAATTATAACGTTGGCTGTTACAATATAAAACCATGCATATTTAATGGGTAAGCGTTGATATAAAAAAGTTATTATTTCTGCTGTATTATATTATAAATATGTTAGTTTACTCTACACAAAATGTTTCATGGTGTAGTTCCCTCAGAATTACATTGTTCCCTTGGAGAGTATAACTAGACCAATAAAATTTTTAAAAAAATATGATTTTCTCGGGGTTTAAGATAGGGTAATATCAGTTGTTTAATACAGTATTTACAATATTTTATTTTATTGGTTCGAGTTATATATATATAAAAAGATACAGTAAATGTGTTTTTCCTCACCTAACTTATGCAAATGCACACCTTTTGCGGGATGAGGGTATTTTTCTTCATAATATTTGTATTAAGTATTATTGATTGGCTTTCGTCAAATTATAATTAACCACAGAACATTTTATTAATTCGCGTAGTATACGATGCTTATTATGGAATGAAAAAATGTCAGTGCAAAAATATCGGTAAGGCAATAATGTTCTTATACTACATAATTACCACAAATTTACTATAGTATTCCCAGATACATGTAGGCGGACTTCATGAGAAGCAGACAATGGTTGCAAGTCAGCTTGTAATTTTTTTTGTTTTCTGTGATAATCTTAAATGCAGTATTAATTTTTTATTAAATTTTTTAATGAAAAATATTTAGATATGAAATTAGCGTAAAAAGTAACAATGTCTTTTCTTTTCGGGGTAATTTATTAGCGTTTTCATTAACCCCATGCAATATTCGAGTGTTACGAGAAAGACGATAATATTTAATATATTATCAGTGGTCCAATTATTTAACGAGGGCGTAACCACACTTGTTCTGTATGTAAGTTAGTCTTCAAGAAATACCTGTGTCACTTCGCCATTTCTTTTATGANGTCACTTCGCGGTTTCCTTTCTGGAATGAGTAAGATTCCAGCGACAGGACGGCAGTCTTCAGCATTTCAGCGACAGGTTACTTTGTGTTGCCTGCGATCTGAGGCGGAGTCACGCGGATGCTATCTGCGAGTAGCAATATCCATCTCATTTGTATTCATATGAGCCCTACTCAGTCAGTTACTTATCTGCATGTTTCCTTCTCACCACGTCCATCCAGTACTTCAAACAAGCCTGGCAAGTATACAGTTACAACCTACACTGACATTGCTGCAAATGTATACTAAAGAGTATGTACATGCAACAGACGTTTCAGGTGAATATATAGTTAATGCATAGCGAGGACCGGATTTATTCACCCGAACTTCATAATCAGGTATTGAAGTCTCTTTGGCCCTATATCGAATGTGAGATTTCGGTGTATGCTGGCAACACAATAACCAAGGGAAACTTGTTACAGGGTACGTCTGGAAGAGGCTACGTCACTCATCTCCGAGACACCCGAGGGGCACCTGAAGGATGTTCCAGAGTCAGGGGTGAGACATGTTTTCAATTACTGTACATCCGGACATAGAGGTTTATACTTTTTACACGAGCAAGTAATTTTACATACTGTCATGACTTGTGAGTAGAGATAATGCCGTGGAGATACACTCTAAATCTGTAACAGTGAGAATTGAGCCAAATCAATGAAAATCATTGAAGATTTATTGACTGATACAATCAGTGCCATATAACTAGTTTATCTAATGACTACATTTCTCTCATTAATTTATGTTTTATGCTCAAAGTCGGGATGTTAACTGCCATAAGTCACTTGTTACAAGGTCATTTTTTGTTTCGCAAGATGACAGTAGCTTATCAACTTACTTTCAGTTAATGTTATTTCACTGATTGTTATCACTGATTCAGGCTTAGGGTGTATTAATTTGAATATAAATATTTTCACAGCCTTATGGACCAGTTAATGATTTTATCGACATTTAGTGGTACGTGATTTTAAGTAAATTCCTTACATAATTTCTTATTCTTGTCATAGAATGTGTCGGTCCCTAATTTTTCATCAGATATAGGAAACTTGTTAATAATTATACCCCACATTATAGGTTATTTTTCTGTTATTTTGTTTCTTCCTTCAGTGTCGCATATCTCTAAGATTATAATTTATATTAATACCCATCATATATATCATTTAGTTATTAAATACAAATAAAAATTTATTTGGAATTTTTGCTCTCACATTTTTAGCCACAGAAACTATTAATAATCTACTTAACTCACTGTTAAAACTGAAATGTAAGACGTAAGACAATAAGTATCAAACATCAAAATCTGAACATATATATGAGAAACAGAATAATACGCCTCCGTTTATATCAGCGTCAAATTTAGACATTGTATCAAATTTGAATTTTATATAATATTATTAAAAAGTCAATTTAAATGAAAGATAATGGATTCCATATTATTTTCGTATCATCTAACCTTAGATGAATAATGTGATTTTTCTTGTAGCCTACATAATGTACGCATCAACTCTGAGCGTAAAAATTAAATAATATAATTGCTGTTAAAAGACTGCATTCTCTTTCAGGAGTATTCCGTAACCCTCACTTTTACTTAAAATTATATTTATATCACAGCTAGAAATAGTGAACTCCCAAAATCAGAGTTTACTCTCCTTTTATATTGTTTACCAACGTTTATCAAACTTGCTGATGAGTAATCTTGGGTGTTCTGTAGCTTTTCAGATCTTCAGAAATGTTATTTAAATAATTGTGCCGAATATGTAAGTAAAAATATCAGCAAATATGAGTTTTAAGAATTAAAACATACATATTCTTGTGTACACTCGTATATTAAAAAAATTTTGGCTCACAGCAAAAGGGAATAATAATAACAGGAATATTTCTTAATGTTTCAGAACATATTTGTAAACTGGGCATAGCTAATCAAACAGATAGGTAGTGAGATTAATTGACAAAGCTATTTATGCCGTTATTGAACTATTTATTATCATAAAATACATCTTCAACGTAAATAAATTGTGTAATACCATGTGTCTACGTAGACAATGAAAATAACACAGTATGACATGATAGCTGTGAGTCGAGTCACATATTACTTGTGTGTTTCTGAAAATAATATTTTGAACAACGATTTTGAAATACAACATTCGTCTTAGTACAGCCTGAAAGACACGCACTTTATTTAATTAATTTACTTTACTTAATTTGATTTCTTTGATTCCTACTGAAATTGCAATGTCCCTAAATAGTTTTTTTTATTTAAATAATTAATATATTATGTATTGAAACGCAACCAAGTAAAATAACCCAAATATAAGTTTTCCTTCTAGACAAACATTGATATGAAAGAGATATTTTCGTGTTACATGTTTTCCAATACTACCACATTAAAAAATAATGGAATATAATCGAATACCTCTAAAACATTTAACACTTTTTCGTCCAAGAGAAAAGCAAACATATATAGAATATTATATCTGTTTAAGCCTTCCAGTTTAATTATACATTCCAATTAGGATCGTTTGTAAACTGGCAAAAATTCCAAAATATAAAAAAATAAAAAAATATACCTTTCTGATAAATAAACTCACGCGTATAAATGAAAACCAGCATTTAACTTTGACTTTCTCAAAAATTTAATTTAATGATGTGTAGTATATACAAAAAGTTAAAGGAAATTATTTTGAATACGTTTTTAAAAACTAAGTAAACTATGATTTACACAAAATAACGTATAATTTATTGACCAATGATTGTGCATAATCCCTGTACTCAGATCCTAGATTCTATAGATATAGTGTCGCAGCAAGTCCGCTTCAATGATGTGACCGTCCACAGGCAGGAAGTTCCAGCGCAGAAGAGTTTCCTTGTGAGCGTCTATTCTGCTCACTTGTCATTGTTTGTAACTACTGCGGCATTACTAACATTGTTTAACATAACTGTTTGAAAATATTGAAATGTTTCTCCGGAAATTTCCTATCACACTTTTAATGGAATATATTTTCTAACTATATACTTTTGTAGGATATATCTGTTCCCGCCCATTATCAGGATATTAATATTTATGTTCATTCAAAATAGTTGCGTATTTTGGTCATTTTACCTGTTCCATACCGAACATTTTGTCATCAATATAAAAACATCAATTCTAACAAATATTTAAAATCTTGTCATACTTTAAAAGTATCTGATATTGTCAATACTAGATAACAAAGTTTTTCGATTATAGGATGACTTTAGTATTCAAAGAGAGCTCTCCTCCAGAAACACAAAATGTTATGGCAATTATGCATTGGTACAAATTTACATATCTGCACACATTGTGACTAGTAAGTCAATACACAAAAGTTTTAAGTGAATAGTTTTAATGTTTGTCACCGTCAACAAAATCAGGATAAAACATTGTGATTTGTGAACGGTGGTATAAATTCATTAATTTGGTGAACATACATCTATGAAAAGTTATGTATCTAATCCTTAGAGTTGCCCCTTTTAAAGCGACTTATTTCTAATTATTCCACTCATTTGCAGTTAAAACTGTAAACAAATTTAACTTACCACATTTTGCATACGAGCATGCAAGTGTTATCATTAAAAAAATTTCACATAATACGAAATTTGTATAATATAACAGATAAGGTTATTATCAGTATTTATTGTTTAAAAAGTTAAAGACTGGCTTAGTTTGACAACAGTGTAATTATGATTACAGAGCTATCAACTTTACACTGCATCTGCGTCAACCTACTCAAGATCTACGTCATTTGTAGGAATTTTAGCATCTCTCAAGTTGCAGTAAAACGGACAAAACACAGGATCAAATAGGGCATTTAGATACGTCAGAATATTTCTTTTTTCCCTAGTTCATGGCTAATGATACCTTGCGGAGAAGACACAGATCTGCTGAAAATGTGTGTATCCCACGTCGCTTAATATGCACGGGATTAGGCTTAATATTCCTAGTGTAATGCAACCTTTGTAATGACTGCCAAATACACTTATCACAATCTCCGTTTACTTTCTTTGTAAAGAATCGTCTTTGAGTGTGACTGAAACACAATTAAATTAAATTATTCTTTGTTTACATTACAAACACCTTACATATATTCCTATGTTTGTTCAACCTAATTAATTGTACCCAATCATCCGGTTGTTTGGTGTTCAATGGAGTGATCTTTTCCTGTATTTCATTTACAGAATGGTCATTGTCACACTCTATGTGTGTTTAACCACTGACAAGAAACATGCTATTCAAATTATGTAGGCCTGTCCATGAGTTCATTGCATAACGGAACGTGGAGCAAATAAAGTTGCTATTGTTGGGGCCGCTGCAGGTGTCTGTGAAAATGTAATTGTAAATGTATCATCAGACAAANTCATCAATCAAATCAAGTTCATATTGGACAAGGGTCAAGCAATATCATTTCAACCTCTTACAGGTAAGGGGCCGCAGTGGCTGAGCGGTTAGCCTGTTCGCCTCCTACCAAGGCGAACCAGGTTAAATCCCCGGCCGGGCCACTCCCGATTATTCGCAAGTGCGAATCGTGCCAGACGATGCCGCTGGTGTTCGGGTTTGATCGTGAATCTTTCATTTTCCACCGCTCTTGCATTCAGGCACTGCTCCATTCTTACGTCATTTCACACACATATGCGCTTAAGACCTCGTTGTTAAGATCCGCCCAAACAACTCAACTGATTAACTCTTCCAGGTAAAGTTTCATTACAAATTTAGCAATTAACTTCATCCGAATCAAGATCGTAGATCTTCAAATTAAATGTTGCCAATTGTATGTTACGAAGATACTGAGGAAGTCAGGTAAGTAGCTGGCAGGCAAGGTTGCAAATCTAATGCAAACACATGATTAGCATATTCTGTTTGCCAAGAGCTTTATCCCTTTCTTGGCATTCTATGTATCTTCTTCATAAATATGCCGTTAATGGCAATCCCTAATAGGTAAAAAAATTCTTCCACCATCCGCAGTTGAATTTTGAACTGTGCACATCCCCTCTTTTTTCTTTTGTTTCTTGAATGCAAGCTTCAGTTCGTTGAAATAGCAGGGGTACAGTATTAAAATATAAAGTTATTTGTTGAATTGATTCGAGAACTAAAGAATATGAAAGAAAAAAGTCATCAAAATTGCACTGCTTTTATTTTTGTAATCAAGGTAACAGAATATAACTAGGCGTTTCAACAAGATAATTTTTACTACGCCCCACTAGTTCTAAGAAAATACATACATTTTGGCATACCACTGAAATATCTTATCTTCCAACCCTGTTCCTACCATACATCCTATTATAAGTTGTATCATAGGGAAAACAGTAACTCAAGGCTTGTTAGCACAGTCCTCATACACGGAATGTTTTACATTTCTGTAAGTCATGGTGTTGTCAGAGTCCAAGTTAACCATAAATATTTAATTTTGATTGTTCAACGATAAATAATCATGAATATTTTGTTATATAACAACTAGTAATGTAATGTTTATGGTTAGAAAATTTTTAAATAACATTACACAAACAGGATTTGGCATAATTATAGTGTGTAATAAAAACCAGAATCAACTTAACTGGATCCAATTTTGTCACACCAAGAAGCGTGAAATTCATGTCTTTTCTGCAGATATTGTTCAGCCGACTAAAAATTTACCCAGGGATGTCAGTTCAAAAACACTATACACATTAAATCAAAATCACAGAGTGGTCATAACGACGCACTATTATATATATAAGATGCAATGTACATAAATACCAAGCTCTTATTTTTGCAGACACAGAACATTACGGTATAGTGGTGAGATGTACCAACGTTTACGGAAACCACAGAAGTGAGCATTCACGTAAGTCATACTGGCATGGGCAAACAAATCAAGTATAGCAGAATTATATAATTAACTTGCTTAGTTATAATATTGAGTTAATATCAACAAAGGAAGGGATCATTAAAAAAACAATTGAGGAACCTATGCAATCACAATTCATGCAATATCCATATGGTCTAATAATGTCCAAGTAACTTGTAATAGTTACATATACAAAAATTACGAAATTTGGTGGCAAAACATGTAAGCTGGTTTATTAATTTTGATTAAGTTTGCAAGATTTCTTATAATCCTTATATTCACATCATCTACAATTTTTAATGTTAGTCAACTCTCTTACACACGAAGCACAGACAAAACAAATATTACTGTCCTAGTCCATCCATTTTTCATAAATCTTTACATACTTAGTTATTCACGAATGGTACAAATATAATGTAAAGAAATACCACACATTACCTTGAGATCTTCCACCAAAAAAACTTTCAAAACACATTTAACTTTATGTACGAAAGGCGTTATGAGAGTTCTCGTATGTAATTTTCTCCACATTATGCTGAATTTTGCTCTGCAAAACTGTTTATAACAAATCCGCTGAATTGAATGCTAGATGTTTATTACGATTCAGAAAATTCCTTGGTGTTCACAATATGTTTCTCAATCAACTAATATCTAAGAAGCACATATTTTCCTGCACCTATCACAAATGATCCAACGTAACCGTAAATTAATATGTAGATATGTATGCTGAAAAATTTAGTGAATTGATAAATTTATTATTTTTCAAAGGGGTTTTTTTAAATGCAAAAACCTACATTTCAAAATTGGTTGAATCCATACGGATTACAAATTTATGTTAAAAATGAAATTAATAGTAATATTTACTACCCTTATTTGTTAACAATTTAATCCTTTTAATTGTAGAATGTTTTTTGTATGAATATTCCACGAATGTGTGTCACACGCCTGTGATAAGATGAGAAGTAAGTGTCAGTGAGATGTAATACTTGCAGGAATCAGTGAGTACTGTAAGATGCAGGCATGTTGCAGATGCTGACGTTGGCTGTAGTCTTCATGCTGGTTGTGTTTGCTGCCGTTGTGTTAGCCAGAGTGCTGCTGCGGGTGTGGGCTGAGGTGCTAACTCGCCGGCAAAGTGACGTCCCTCTTGCCAACACACCGGCAACAAAGCAGCCGCAGGAGAATCCGCAGTCGTCTCCTGAGCCGCTACAGGAAGTAGCAGTGACTGTGGATACGCCTGTCGCCTACTTGTACAACAGATTGTCACCGTGAGTTTTACACATATTATCACCATAACCCATATACAGTAGCGCCATGACATTTTGTATGGGTTACTTACAAATTGATAATGTTACCAAGAAAGAATCTTGTCCAACACCTAGGATAGATGACAGACTAAACAGGTTAGCAGGGACACAGTGGTCCGAGATACCTTCGACCTTGCAGATACAGAAGATACCGTTGATCTGGCTGGTGTCAGAGCTTCTTCTTTGCTCTACCGGATGAGTCAACGACTTGAAATGATGAGAAAGTATTTTCCAATAATAATTTTTGCTCGGCGCATCACGTAATTTGGAGAAGCATCTTCGACCAGGGGAGAGGGCACTATAAAAACCCACTTCATTTGGAGAGCATTTAGTATTTGTGGTAGCCATCTGGCTGTAGTGAAGTAACCCGGGCAAGTATGATGCAGCTAGGGATAAGGATTTGCCTAAAGCAGAACCAAATACTCTCAATTGTCTACCAGGAATAAAACTCATGTTTTTAACATCATATACCGGCTTGGCTGTAACTCATGAATACGGAATGTGGGATACAATTCTGTGGACAAATGTAAGGCGAAAAATCCTAAGGTGGATTTGCATTTGAAGCTTAGTTTCTGAGGGAACCGCCATGACATGTCTGGAACAATTAGGACCAAGTGTGTGTTTTTGTGGGCGAGAGTGATGGTGCGGGATCGTTGTGGCGTAGGTAACGAGGCTGTGTTAAGGATGAAGAAAGCAGTTGGTCTTAGTTTTGGCATACAGCTGTGGCATGGCAAGTGGATTGGCCGTGCGAGACCTATGTCATGGCCACCGCGGTCACCAGACCTCTCTCCACTGGACTTCTCTTTGTGACCTCACCGGAAGTCTCTGGTGTACCAACCAGACAAACCGCTCCAGAGGTATGAGGACATCATCGCGCGGCTACATGCTGCTACAACTACGATCGACGTCCCCATGCTAAGCTGTGTGTAGGGCACATACATACATTACCCTCGTCGAAAAATGCACAGCAATGCGAGGAGCGAACTGTGAATACCTATTGTAAATGATTGTAATGGTTTGTAAAGTGAGTGTGTGTTTGCGTGTTTTTTGAATAGCATTACAGTTATTATATCACATCTGACGTCGTTTGTCTCAGAAACAATGCATCTAATGCAATATCACTTAAAGGTATTTTCGCCTAACATTTTGCCATATAATTGTATTCCGTATTCCGAATTGGTGAGTTCCCACCGTCCTGGTATTTTATCATTACAATTCTTTTCCCCATCTCGGTGTCCCAAAAACTTCGTGATCCTTTCATATGATGTGTTTCAAAGACGTCTCATGGTCAGCATTATTCGTTAAGCCAAAGACGGCATACATTAGGCCACTGAAAAGTCTGTGGTGGAATTTCTCCCAATCATGAAATTTTAAAACTGCTACTGCTTGTCTAATTTTTTCTGCAGAGTTTCCTGGATTTCAGCACAAAACAATATCTTCACCTTTCTAGGGCGCTCACATAATAAAGGCTCCAGGCTCATTTCTGACGCCGGTAGTGGAGTGATGTAGAGATATAAGATGGCACCAGGTGGAGCGTGCTTGAAATGTATCGCAGTACAACAAAATTGTAGAGAAATACACATCCAAAACTACGAAATTATTATTATAAAATGCCACAAAAAAAGAAACGTTAAAATTCAAGAAATTTTAAGAAATATATATTAAAAAAAAAAAAACTCTATATTCAGACACAAATGCCACGCATTATTTTACCTGTGTGTACCAAAGAGCATACAGAAACTTTAACATGGCGTTAGCGCATGAACACATCTAATTGAAAATGTCTAGACGTTACTTGTGTGTCATATGCGTTTTCTAGTATCGTAATGCCGGCGCCTTACAGGATGGTAAGTGATGCGAGAGTTTCGGTTTTACTCATTAAAGTAGACAGGACTATTTTTAAAGTGTCCTTTATAGAATTAATTATAAAAACATTTATAAATTTAGTTAAACGATATTAGAAACAAATGGTATTTTCTGTTATTTAAATTCGGGAAAGAATTAATAAAACTCTTAACTCCCGGAACATAACTAAGTGGTGAAATTCTCTAAATGAAAATTCCTTCCAATTATGAATAAGTAGTTGGATTAACATATAAGTGTTTTTTTGTTTTACGACACTTTAAGTTAACCAAAACCCGGCATATCCAGCCTACGTCGACGGCAGACAATCGCCAACTGACCAACGAAGCCGACCAATCGTATTCCCTCGTCCCACGAATCACCGTGACGTCGGCGGTTGTTCATTCTCACCAAAGCCAATGAAAAAGCAGTGTATAACAACACACACTAACATAATTTGCCTATCATCCACACTGTGCCGGAACAGAACATTGTTACACTTAATGTGTGACGCCTTTTGGAATAGAAGCCTCACTGACCCCCTTTGCAAGCGCCTCCCAGTTGACATGTGTCACCAGGCATGTGGCCAGCCAGAACTGATCGTAGTTACATGTGTCTTGCTGAGCGCCCTGCTGCGTAGGCCTCCCTGCCACCTTCCCACCCCCTCCCCATAGCAAGCCCGTGAGATTTGTTGAGCGCCGAGGTATCATGAGATAGAGAAACACAGTTCGCCTAAATTCAGAAAACACACACCGCGGAGAAATAGCTGAAAGCATAAGCTAGGGGCTAGGTGCCACCTTCCCCCCTCAACCATTTAGGAACCAGGGAATGGGTTTTGAAAGGCATTGTTCTGCTTTCTACCACCTCACCCCCTCTCCTTACAAGGTGTCATGTGCCGACAATTAGGGAGGGGGGGAAGCTATCGATCATATAATCCCTCTGCGGGGAAGGTGGAGGGGATCAGACAGTCCATTATTACCGAGCCGATAGGTTAGTCAGGTCAGTCAATTATTACCGCCCAGAGACGTTAGTTCGAGGGTTCAGTCAGTTCTAGGGTACGACGCAGAGAGTAGGCCGGGAGATCGGACTCCCGGCCCCGTCCATCAGTCGGACAGTTCATTATTACCGCGCCGAGGGAAGAGTTGCATGAAGGAATCGCGAGAAGATGTGCGCACGAGCCCGACAGCTATCCAGTGAGAAGACAACAATTGCGACCCTTTGTCCAAGGCCTACCACTTCGCCGGAGCTCATCCCCAGATGACAGCTTACCAGCACCCACAGCAGAAATAAGTATACAGTCGCCGTCCAGAGAAGCCCCCCTCAATCACGAAGTCAAACACAGTTAATACGAGTAGCCAGAATAGAGTACCACACCTCGGAAGTGTTGCTGTATGTTGTTTTTTGTTCAAACTCGAGACAATATATTCGTCCTTCAAAATGAAACAGCAAAAGACTTCCTTATTGAAAACCCCTTAAGCTTCAGTCATCTTATAGTCTATTCCGGGAGGAAGTAACTACGACGCTATAAGTCACCTGTTTTCTCCACAGGTTGGGGAAACGCGCAACTTAAATTGGCTTCCCCAACCAAATAGCGTCAAGTTAATTTGGCGACCAACTGTGGGGCGGATTTACCCTGAAGTTAATTTGACCACCCATCATGAGGCCCAGTTGTGGCTGTATTGCGTCATGTTAAATTGGCTTCCCAATGGTGGGGCACAGATACGTCTGTAGAGATAATATCAAGAACCAGACTATACCCATATACCCGAATATAGGGGTCTCACCCGTACCAGATTTCTGCACTAGTCAGGCTGAAACATACCGAAGTACCAAGCTAGTAAGGAGGAACCCACAGACTTAAGGTAGTCTCAAACCTCTTTGGCGCCCAGTCGGGGACGAGTAGCGAGTTCGAGTGAGAGAGCGAGGCGGGAGACAGAAGGACAGTTAGCGAGGAGCGGTTAGCGGAGGAGTAGACCACAACAGCCCATTGCCGAATGGCGGGCAATAAAGTGGCGATAAGTTCGAGAGAGCGAGCAAAGGAGCGAGCGAGTGCGATCGAGTGCCGAGGGGCGAAGACGAAGCGAGTCTAGCGAAGACAGTAACAAGGAGGGGGATCGGAGGGGCAAATGCGAGGTAATTTCCACTAGGCAGTGGGAAATGACGTGAGGTCAAGTGGACTAGGATGAAATTCCGCGCCTATCGATAGTAAAGTTAAGTCATGAGGACCCTGAAGGACATTCACTGTAAATGACGGGAGAAATAGGCAGGCGGACAGGTGAAAAACCGCGCGGCCAGGAAGCTAGGCAGGAGAAGCGGGGTGACGCGCTTATCGTGCCACAAATGCTCAGAGGCGTGAGTAGCGAGGCCAATGACCGACAGTGGGTCACTAGGTCAAGGGACAGTGACCCAGGTCAAGGAGAAATAACGGGCAAGAGTAATAAAAGTCAAGAAGTAACACAGCCCAAGTGTTATCTACTTAAATACACCCGAGCGCGCGCGCTATCTCAGTTAATACAAGCCGAGCGGACAGATAACGCGGCAGTACGCCGGAGATGCGATAATAAATACCGGCCCGAAAAATAAGCGCATGGGAAATGAGTGGTAAGTAAACAGACAAGAAGATTAGAGTAAAGAAGTACAAGCAGGGCGAAGGACAGATAGACAGGCGACAGCGAAGACAAGAAGAACGAGTGCGTGCGGGAAGAAAGCGGACGCAGAATAGACAGTAGGCGAGAAGCGAAGTGCACCAACCAAGAAACTAAGCCGGGAATCCGCAGCCACGAACCAAGGACGGGCCTGCAACGCAGCAGTCCAGTGATGTAAACGCCGAGAGAGGGAGGCCATGCAGCCTTCACCCCCTCACCGAGCAGATGCCGAGGCGCATCCAGGTTCCCAGCCGAGGTGTAAGAAGACATCGCCCCGCAGCCAGAAACAGACTCTATGGGTAAGTGATTACCCATGTCAACCCGCTGCGAAAACTAGGTCATGTTATACGACCTGCCAAACAACCTTAGTACGCCGCAAGTTAAGTGCGACAAGAACTGTTTACAGTTGGACCAGTGAAGTCAGGCTTTCAGCTGAAAGACTTGTAGATGCCACACTCAAGTGTGCCTGAGTGTACTTTTAATGTAATTTCCAAGTTACCCACTATATGCCTTCCGCAGGGAACCGAAGTAGAACATGTTCTAAGTTTTATTTACCGAGAGAGAGTGGTATGTTTACATTTGCCCTGACGGCAAAAGCCGCGGCAACAGCTGAGAGACAGATAAGGTATTATTTTTTTGTTCTTCCACGACCTGTGAGTCGTATTAATAGTAAAAACGTAACACGAGTCAGTGTTGTTTGTGTATTATAGTCAACCATTTGTTTAAAAGTGGCAGAGTACCAGACATTAGAAACAATGATTTTAAAGTTACAAAGTGGAACATCGTATTTAACCATAAAACCATTATACTTCTCTATAAACATGTAGCACAAAGGTTCAATACATGAAACGGGCGGTTTTGAGAAAATGGCTCCTTCAAGCTCTAGATAAAAATAAAAATTTTACAAAAATTAATTGACACATTAGTACTTTTTATCAGTAGAAATAACGTTATATAATATTCAGAAACATACACATTCATTAAATAAGCCAAATCAAGTAAATTTTTTCACAAATAATCTAACAACTTAATTGTATTTCAAATATTGTCATTTAAACGAAACAATGGAAACAAACCAAAAATAGCTAAATTTTTTTCAAAAAGGTATAGTGTTGTAATTAATTTAGGAATTATGTTGCCACAATATTTTGAAACCATTTCCAAGTTGAGTCAATACGTTTTTCACTTATAGACGCTACAAACTAATCCATATTTTATATTTCACATATAAATTAGCAGTCCTTAGAAAGAAAAAAAAGTAGATTTATTCTTTCACAATAAAAAATTATAATAATGGCATTTTAATTGTATATTTATTCCATAATTTGAGACAAGCCACCTTGTTAGATTATTACCTGGGCCATCTCCAACTCTAATTATGTACGAGATACTAAGATAATTTTTATTTTACCATGTTTCACAGGCAACAACACCGATGCCTGAAGTCCGTATTTTGGGTGAGACGAGCGCCTAGGAAGTTCGCCACTTGTTTTCAGCGATGTTCCTATCGGCAAATTCTTTGTATCGCTCACCGTCCTTTCAATGGTGGGAGTTGACTTCCTGAAATCATTAGCAAACATAAATTTTAATTCCCGGTAGCGAAAAATAAAATCTTTTTACACAATTTGTCCATTTTATTGATATTTATTTAGGGTGTCACCTAAAAATCCAGGCATTTCATGTTCTGTGTTGGCAACCATATCGGGTTTGTCTTTTTGCTAAACAAACAAAATTTCCCGGTCTTTCGCATGATATCGACCTGGATCTGTTTGCGCATACGTCTTAGCAGACTGATGTCGTTCTAGCAGATTACTAGAGAATGTTGACTGCATATTGTTCCCATCTCGTGCAGTCATCAAGGCCACCTACATNGCAGTCATCAAGCTCACCTTTGCATACCATCGCCAGGCCATGCTACACGTCACATCTTTCGGGTTCGAGAATCGTAGTGGATTCCGTCGTGTTATTTCACTCGCCTAGTATGGGATGTCACAATCGTGATTGAGCCTGTTTTCTATTATACCCAAGGCCACATGTTAGCACCAACAATCTATATTTTAGTTTATTGTATTTATCATGGTCACATACAGTATGTTTCTTCTCTTTATATCCGCGTAATTTGTTGTTTTACTCTAATAGTATGGATTGGTTTAGGTTTCCCCATGAAATTCACCTGATACAAAAGAGTATCTCATAAGGGTTGTATTTGATTACTCGACCAAGATTATACCCCTCCATTTTATATACAAATTCACTAGACAATTCCATTCTTGCTTTATTCGTTAATAGTAATCTAGTGAGTCTTTGCTCAAGTGAATTTAAAAAAAGATGTCTTCGTGCCCCCCGAGTCGCACTACATCGTGTCTTGGAATTGCGACAGGATGATATACCCGTGTTTAATGCATTTATTGAGGACGAAATGAATTCTAAGAGGTGTTGGTAGGTTCTCTCATTTAGAATGTAAAACACATTATTAATGTCAACGATTCATGCCACATTAATCCTCTAATTTTTGTGAGCGGCGCCTTATGTCAGTACTGGCTCGAATCAGCTGTTCACTAATTTGAAACACAACCTGTTAAATACCACCAAAGATTTCGACGATCATTTTCAAAATTCGAGTCTTTCATTTCAAATCAAATTATTTTCATCACGGCTACTCCATAAGCTGACTGTGTGTCCGGGTTATTATTGACGCCTTGACGTTATTTTGTAAAAATACCCTCCCGCGGTTTTTGTCCAAATTGACTTAATTTTTATTTCCCTTGGTAAAGTATGTATGTATATATAACCTTTCACTTGTATAGCATATGATTCTGCTTCCATTTATTTTTATATCTCAGTCTACATAGACGTCCAAGCCTACATACAATATTTGCATTTAAAAAAGATGTCCCAACTATTTGCATCCATGTAGAGGAAATTATGTGTATTAGTTATTGCGATAACTTTACTTTTAAAGTTCCTTATGCATTAATTAAATATGTCTATCGTGGGCTTACCAGAAAAGTTCCAAAATTGAGAAACATTGAGTAAACCTCGATATCAGTCTGAAGGCTAATTACCCTATGTATGTCTCTAATGTCCTCAATGGTGTATTCAGACTTTAAACCCTTGGCAAAAGAACATCGTAACATTAATTTTCCAACCTCTCGCTGACTCAACGGAACTTACCAATATTAAATTAAATTGTTTTGGTCCCCGCGACTATAATAATTATCGTATGCCATTCCTCAGATACAAAAAGAAGGCATGTTGACAGTCAAGATTAAGTAAATTGAAACATCAACCCAGCAATCAGAAATCATTTGAGGAAATGGAACAAACTTATTCTAAGAAATGATTATAACCTTATATGCATGTATATAAAACCCAAGCAATAAATTTACTTCATTATAACATAATTAAAAATATAATGATACAAGTACTTGGCTTTGGCTGACAAAATTATTGTTTATTTAGGGAAAGGCAAAGCCCCTATTCGGAATGAATATTTGCAAAAATTGCATTTGTTACACTTTTCCCATTGCTTTATTTGCTTCATTTTATTTTATTTCAAACGACACACACGCTACACTAAACACCATATTGTTACACCAAGACTAGCAAGATGGTAGACCTCGCATATCAAAAAAACAAAAATTACGTATGTTTCGTGCGGCTTCCTCCAATGAAGTGCAGTAGGTACATTTGCAAACCAAAAAAGAAAAGAAAAAATAATGGCATGCTTATTTACCTGAACACCATTCCTCTCACTGAGCGAGTATTATATACAGTATAGCAATAGTTAGTAATGTGATTTACAGTGTTATAATCGCTGAATTGGCATTCTCCATAAAAACATATTTTTCATCAGATATCTGCATTAATGTATAAACATTCAGTGCATATCCAAAGAAAGTTATTAACGCTTGGAATCTGTTGCGCGCTACGAACGTCGCTGATACTGTGCAATATGTGCAATGCTGATGTCTCGTAGTGCAGTAAATAATTACCCAGCTGATATCTGGTTTGTTCGCAATGTAGTTTTGCTTAGCGTTTCCCTTGCCTAAATAGGTCAGTATTACTTCACAACGTGTAGGTTCCTCTCTGGCAGTGTTTCACGTAGATCTATTTTGACCATACCAATCGTACCGTTAAACAATAATATTATTTTCACAAAACATAACTCTTAGCAACGGTTTTTCTTTCCATGTGGTACACTGTTATTCTTGCTGTATTGAAATTACAAATTTCATTCTCTTTCACATTTGTAAGTACCTGTTAAAATTAAGTTCAACTCTTGCTGTAATCTATTGTAATACAAGTAAAACATAATCTTGAACAACAACATATAATCGTTTCAATAACATAAAGTACATTCTGTGACTCAAAATCAAATAATAAGAATTAATATTCTTAGAGAAAATGTTTCTTGACACTGTGATTCTGTTTAAACGTTAGAGTGTAGCAAGAAAGGATCATGAATTAATATTGTCTTATAACAGCCAGCTTTTATCACAAATTCTTTACAAGTTTAATTAAACGTACTGCACAGGAATCATAGAATTCCGAAAATGTGCAAAAATAAAATGGAACTCTAATAATGTCGTATTGCAGAAGATTAAATAACTGTTGTTTGCATAGATTACACACATATCGAACTGATAAACAATTTTATGTATTCTAAATACTTTGAACATACCGTTTATTTGTAAGCACATGGGTAACAAAGAACAGGCATGGAATGAATGAGTGTGTGATGAAATGAACAAGTCTGGAAATGTTAAACATATTGTGGCGCTTTTCACTCACCTACAGTCACCACAACTTTCCACCCAACCTCCACCATGATCCTGCACATTATAACAAGGAAGACGAAGGGGAGGGAAGTTGTAATTCAACATAAAATCAACGGAAGGATAAGGAAAATTTGATAACTGAACTTTTGCTTTCCAGAGTGGAGCTGGAGTAATAAAAAATGAACAACAATCAGTTTGGTTGGTTGTGAACATGTATTGTGGCGTTACAATCCATTTAATTTTCACTACTTGGCATAATTACTTATATTTGAAAATAAAAGATGACATTTATTACAATACTGCCCATAAACATATACATAATAAATGTTTAACCATACTAAACCACATATGGTTTACAAAATACAATAATACATTTCCTGCCGAGGCCCTTGACTGTAGATGTGAGGATCACACAAATAACACCATGCATCCAATTGCCTACTCTTTGCTTTAGTCCTTTACATAAAACCAATGTTTCATTTCAGATACATGAGCGCAGAGTATTCCCCTTGCCAAACACCAATAGTGTTGGCATTACTCCATTCCATACATCTCATACAGACATCCACAATACGCAGTAAGCCGAGGGTATGCCCCTCTCCTTACACCCCCGAAAAGTGCAGGTATTGCTTTTCCACCACACACACACAAGTAGCAGCACAGCCGGGGATACTCTCCGCAGGTAGTGCTTGCCCTGACTCACAGCATGCAAAGTACAATAACCACAAACTGCAACATCAGCCAACAAAGATGCTCACAATATTCCTATTCCATGCTCCTCTTCCTGAACACGACTTATTCCTCAAGACGAACAACCATCGTGCCGGTGAGTCACTTGGCTTTGGACACCTGCCTTCCGAGTAGGTCATCCCATTACCGTATACCATACTTCATTGCCACTTTCCCTTTTCCACAAGAGTAACTTCGGAGCAGCTTTGTTTTCTTAACCTGCCTAGGGAACTAATGTCTAAGTCCCTCTTCACCACTAGGTTCACACTCCCACAATGAAATATTACAATATCCAGATTGAATCTCTGCAAAAATCAAAGTCCAATATTACAGCAAGTGAAAGCAAAGTCCCTGCTCATTTCTACCAGTAATGAGTTTCTTTCCATAAGTGGGACTAATATGTTCTAACACAAAACTCACCACTATCAGAGACTAAATGCCTCACTTCATTCTGCAGTATTATTCTAAGTCACGACAGAACAGGGTGAAATAGCAGTCCCGAAACAAACCTAAATAACAGATACTTACTCATTAAGCCGGCGTTCACGCAGCGCTTCTTCAGCCGCGAACCGAGTCCCAGAGAAACAGCGACCATCTCTCCTCACCACCTCCGATCCCACATATGCCAACGGTATGGTGCGCTGTCAGGAGATCAGGAACCGAATTCCTATAACCCGTTAAATGAATTTGCAAATCTAGTTGCAGCCCGAAAGACTTTGGTNGAAATTGCAAATCTAGTTGCAACCCGAAAGACTTTGGTCAAATCATTGAACCGGTGAGGGCCACTGTGCTTATGTTTCAGCTGGGCTACGGGCTCGTGTTTAGAGGTGTACCATTGTTGCTAACTTAGTAAATTTACGTGTGTGTGTTATCGCTGCTCTCCTCCCCAGAATGTCACAAGCATTATATACACGGCCTACAACACCTCCCGCGTAACCTGCGGCGATAGTTGTAGGCTAGGCCTCCAGAACAGAAGGAAATACAGTACCACATTAACAGCCAATTACAATCTTTGCTCAATGACATAATTGTTCTCCAATAGCGAATCAATCGTGTCTTTGGTGCGCACGCCGAACGCCTTTGAAAGATTCGGACCACAAACAGCCATACAATAATGTATTGAAGGTAGACGAGACGAAAGGCGTCCTGGGTCGTACAAGGTTGAACTCTGTTTGGAGAAGCCATGTTTGTTAGCTGGAAAATAATAACAATTACCAAAATTGACCCTGCGCATTAAAATATATCACCATGTTCACACGTGTGCCGAAACTCCTTCCGTCACACCAATGGAAGTTTAAAATATGGTACATGTTTGGAAGATTATTTTTACTAAAAATAACCTGCATTCAAAGATTGGCAAATGTATATACTGCGAATGACTAGGAAAAATGCAATGATTGGTCATTGAGATAACGTAATATTAACAGTTTTTCAAACTATTCGAGGTTCAAAAGGTTCAAGCCATTTGAATTTGTAATGGAACTCAGTCTTGAACGCGGTCACAATATTGATCCATATTGAACCGGCCAGTGAAGTGTGAGCTAATTCTATGTACATGTGACTTAATAAGCAAATGCGTAAGACTTATCTTAAAACTAAAAGTCTAACAATGCTGCAAATATTAAAAAATAAATAAGTGCAACTGATCTGTTTTATTTATAAACATGACCAAAAGTAACGTCCAACAACATTGTTCACTCTTAACATTTCTAGTGAGAACGTGTATAATAAAATTAAGAAACAATCCAAAGACTTACAAACACATTTTATAATAAGTTACGAAAATTAATCAATCTTATTGAATAGAGCACGATATTAGGGTGTCATAAAATGTACTATTATGTCACAGAATTTTCTCAGCATTTAAACGTGATCGGTATACTTTTAGCAATGTATTTGTAAAGTGATAACTTCAGAGAAACACTGGTTCATACATTACACTGTCATACCGAAGAATTTAACTAGCCGAGACTGCAGAAAGCTGAACTGTGTTGTACGAACTAGTCGTATCATATCTATGTCAAAAAATGCAAGTCAAAGTCCAGATACATTTTTTAAAGGGCAATGATATTACTTTACTCAGTAATTTGATGTCCNACGATATTACTTTACTCCGTAATTTGATGTCCATTTACGTATTGCTGCTGAATCAATACTGCCAAATACTGATCACACGCATCAATGTCCGACATTAATCATTTGGAGTGATGCAAAGAACGCTCAAATCGGAGCACAGTGAGAGGCCATGTGTATTGATGAATAATGGTACATGATCGTGCAGCTGTATGAATGAGTGTGTACCTGAACCTGGTGAGTGCCTGGTGAACAGTATGCACCCGGAGTGCTGTGTGGACAGTGGCATTTGATGCCAGGGGTTTAGTAGTTTGACGCGGTTTCTTTTAGATACTGATCGGGCCGTCAGGCCGAATCAACGGAACCGTTAACTCTCGTATATAAAAACGTTTGGGTCAACCAAATCTTCCCGAATTATAGCAAAAACTAGTTTTATAAGGGTATTTCTTGTGTCATCTCGATACCTCACATGTCTTTAAATCAAGGTTATGATAATTTTTTTAGATGCTCTATTTTATTTCACCGTATTTCCTGCCATTTTATTTTATTATTTCAAGGATTTTTAAATATTATTCTAGTTCATTTTATAAAACCTTGGGCCTCATTCCAAATTCTTAGCAAATATTTTTGAGTTAAAATCAGCGCGAAGAATTTATTTTAGATCTGCATCGTGTTACTCGAGATGAAACACGTATTTTGGATTGTACGCTATATAAAAATATGCGCAATGGACATTGTATTTATATTGCGTCCCAACCACACAAAGCACCACCACAAGTTACACCACACCCACACGCAGCATCAACACAATCACCACCTGCCTCCAACATAATTAGCCCAAACTACCCAATTAGTCACCACCCAATAAACCTGCACGATAAATGATTATTTTCAATCAAATATCTCAACACATAATTATGTTTTATTTATAAAATAAATGTGGTATGTTGATTGGATTTATTTAATTTATTGTTGTTTCCTTAAAAAATAGTATCCAGCGACATATTACAGATCTCGTATTTTTCAGTTGAATGTGAATATTATATAAAAAATTATACGATAACGTAACGTACATATTCTTAAAACGATAATTGATTTTCACATACTTAAAAAAATATATGAAGATATTNTAATTTTCTCATACTTAAAAAAATATATGCAGAGATTTTTTAACCAACCGGAACCAGTTAACATTGTCAATAGACATCATCTACGACTTTCATAAGAATAGGTGAATATAATTCACGAACTTATATGGCCTCGCTCAAGAAATTCAGTTCACCAACACAATTTTCTGCCCCCAAAAAATATGAACGCATCGATAAGTACAACGACCTTTTATAGGAACAAAGGCGATATATTGTGTTTTATTTTTCTCAAATAGATTTGCATTACAGAATTTATTCCACGAAATCATTTTTGGTATATACCATAGTGGTTATGAGGTTATATTAAAATAAATAACATATTTTCAAATGAATTAATTTTATTTATATTATTACACAAAACCTTTAACATATATTTATACTTATTCATGTAATGGTTGCATCCTAATTTATATCGGCTACAGTTATATTTCACTAAACACGAAACCCAGATTTGTATTTGCGAAATTCTCATTGCAGTAGTTGCACCGATGTCTTGAAGGATACAAAGAACTGCTCACAGCATTCACAGCGGAATTTTTCTTATTCGTATATTCTCCTGTACACACAGCATACGATACTGTCATANTCACAACTCCGATGACGCAATTATAGTATATAATGCTCAGAAGGTAGTGGAGACTATTGCAAGATGACTTTTCAGGACGTCACATCATCGACCAAACTTCCGTGTTTTCTTGTCACGTGCGAAAGAAGCTCGCTCAATAATCTGTGTATCCACCTCATGTCGTCAAGCATAGCAGAGTTAGGATATTATTCTCGCAGTAACAGCACAGACGATGTTCTAGAATATCTTTCAGCTTCGGTCGTGACGATGTTCGCTCTTCGCTGTCCGAATAATAATTCAGCCATACAGTCTCGATGTAGCTGTCCTACTTACAAACCGAAGAAACGTTGCATGTCGTGTAGGAAATCTATAGATTAGAAAACAATTATTTTGTTATATTTTTGAAAGCAAGATTTATAATCCAATGACTAAAATAAATATGCATCAACAACAATAAATGTATTCTATAAATATTACAAACAGTGTTTGAAAATAAACAAAACTAAGCAAAAAATGAGAAGAGGGAACACATCGAAGTGCAGAAACGATCTGGAATTACAAAGGTTTATGAATAAATTATCCAAACATGCCATCCCAGTAAATTTTATTATATCAGCAGTTAAAATACACATACGAAAGTAGCAACATTCGCCTCTGACGAAGCTGAATATGCTGACTTCACCACCATATTCCCTCTATGAAGTATCATGTTGTTTGTGGTGAATTTCTTTGCCAACCGTTAAACCGCCCCTCGTCATATGTAAGGACGTATTATCTGGGGCCACTTCTCGCAAGAACAGAGCACTTGCGATATTCGGGTAATGCATATATGTATTGCATTTATAAAATATGAAGATGTACTCATCACCTCTCTTTCGATTATCTTAAAATACAAGTTGAATATATTCTTAATTCAAGAATAAAACAGCGTAGAACTTTAGGTTGATTGGTGCATCTCATTCTGTGAAAGAGAGAGTCTAATATAGTTCAGTGCATCCATAAATTCAACGTTTCATCAGCCTGTATACNTTCTGTGAAAGAGACAATCTAATATAGTTCAGTGCATCCATAAATTCAACGTTTCATCAGCCTGTATACTTACGGGTTGATCTGGTTTTCAAACTTACTGCACATGACCCTTGGACTTTTATTTTACCCGCTCATTATAAACCACATTTATGAGGTCAAAAATACTTATCAGAGGATATGACTACTTGACTCGTTGCATTTTCTGGGAGGCTCAATAACTAGAGAGTATTCTGAATCCTTGTGGTTTCAGTCCTGCACTTGTCTGGAATCTGTGTGAAGTAAACGTTAACAGGAGGATATCTGACTCCTCGTCTTTGACTGAAGAAAGGGTAGATACACTTATTGGGAGTGTTAGGACTGATTTCCTTTGGCAGTTTTTTTTGTAAATATGTTTCGTGCTTCTCTGTGTTTGCATTTGGAAAGTAGTATTTTCTATTCATTTTTATTTGGGGTTACCATAATCATCTTATCTCTGGCTTGGGAATAATATGTAGAATTGATTAGTATGCCTGCTGTATGTGCAGTATGCATGAGTGAGTTTCAGGCGAGGGTTTATAGATCTTAGTTTGTTGATTTGTTTTTAACAGGGAAATGTATTTTAAATACAATTAAGACAAAGAAACATTATAACCTGATTATGGAAAATGCCTGGGCTTAATCGATGCTGAAATAATTACATCGACACTGGTTGCGGTCATTTTTAGCATTATATCATCGGGAACATATTCAGTCAGCGCAGTGAATGAAGCGTATTTAAAATGTTTATAGTTTTCTTAATATTTTAATGTTTACTATCATGAAGAGTATCAAAGTAACGTATATTGAACATGTTAATTCCTAGGGCGTTGTCTTCCTGGAAATGTAAGCTACTATGTCAAAAGTGTTACAATTTTTCATGTGTGATTCTGAATTAAAGTGAGCAGTAATTGCACTTATACCATTGCCCGCGATGTGATGTAAATATAAGGTAAAGAAACGTAACATACTGACACCGAACTTAGTATGTTTTTCCCTGTATTTCTTTCAGGTATGCGATGGCACGCTAATGCACAGAGAATTGGTGGGACCTTCTCCAGCAACCAAAATATCAGATAATGGCGCGTATTTGGCAGACCGTCAATGCTGTGAAATATTTTCCCGGAATTGCAACAGTATGTAATTGTGGGAGAATAGGAAGTACACAGGTGAAGCTCATCGACCATCCACAAACTTTTCCATGTTTATCGTGTATGGACATCTGTTGTGGCCCATCGGGAATTGAACCACGTACATCGCGGTAGGGGGCGAGCAGCCTGATCACTGCATAAAAGCAAGGCTCTAGGTTGAGAGAGAACAAAGTCTGAAACCGTGGCTCCGAGTGGTGTTAGAGAAGGGGACTGCCAGACTGATACATAGAATTAAAGATAAATTGAGGTCTTCTTAAGTAAATTTAAAGTCAATATGTGTTGCCGGTTGTATGTCGTCGACGGTGAAACACATGTAGCACCAGGCGAGTTGATGTACGGGCAAAAGGGGATAGGCCTATATTATTTAGAGGTTTACTTGAAGTCTGCGTATTGGAGTTCTTGTGTACCACATTTACAGTTTAGTATTCATCACTCATGTACTGTAATATATCTAATTGTACTAGTGCCGGGGGTAAGGGAGGGGGTAATGACTTAGAGGGGGCTGGTTGGTTATGGACGGTGGTGTTGGACGAGGTGGGTGGGGGGATGGAGCGTGCCAGTTTTTGTTAAAAATATAAAGTAGAATAATTTATTCTCGAAACGCTTATCTTTAAATTAAATACATTAAGGTGGACGTTCTTTAATACTGATTTCTCTTTTAAACTCATTGTAGGCAGAGCTCATAAGCACACAGACTTTAAGGCCAAAATCTGCTAATTATTAACTGAAATAAATGGAAATTATTTCTTATATGAACCCCGTTATTAAAATATCTTTTTCATAAGAATTTTTTCCTAGAACAGATACTTTAAAATCATTTTCAGTTGTATTGTTACTTCGGATTTTAGTGTATTGCTCTTAAAAAAACTCCAATGCGAGATTTTATTAATTTTTCTACACTTAACATTACAATTTTAGAGGCGATTTAGTTTTTGACAAGCGAAAACAAAGGCAATGAAGGTTATATATTTTTCTTAATTTTTTTTTTCGGCCACATTTGTATACCAAAGAGTTAACAAGAATAATTCACAAGGAAATGTTATGAAAACTAATACTTCCACCATATTAATTAATATTAACATATTAATACAGTGTTTATGCAACAGAGAATTGAGTGTAAACATTATCATTATTTAAATTGAATATTAATTTAATTTTTATTCACCACCACTAGAAATAAATAATTTAACATTATATACTAATTCTTTAGATATACATATGCAAATCATCAATAAACAGGGTCAAATAATTGAGAATTGGATACAAAGTGTTTTGAATAGTAAAATAAATGTACGACTTATAAGCGGCTGGCAATTATTATAAAGTTAAATTATGTCAATTGGGTGGCATAATTCTCGGTTTTTCCGGTACATAAGGTGAACCGGAAATCGCTATTACGGATTGTCGCTCACTTAATTCAAACCCTTTTCTATTTAAAGACTTCATGGTGCTTTTCCCTTCCGTCACAGTGGAATGAGTGGATCACAGTGACCAGATGGTTTCGCAGATAAACTCGAGAATTTGCTGCTGCGACTATTTTTCCCAGTACATTATTTATCCTATTTCATCCTAATTTGTGACATTCAGTACCAATTACATACCACGACAGCGTTTTCTGAGGGTGTAACTTCATGGGATTTTGGCAGCAAAACTTAATCTTAAGTTTTATGTAATTCATTTTCTTTGTTAATATTTACACTGTAATGAACTGGCTGAAGTTAATGTATTATATTTTTTCAATTGTTTGGAATACAATTTTTATAATTCACTCTAGTAATACACTGCTGTTATTTCCCATTCAGTGTATTCTTTGTCAAATCTCTCCTCACAAGAGTTATTTATTAATGTTTCATGTGGAGCAATAATTTGCTAATGGTTTTTCCCGTTAACAACTTGACTGCGTTAAGTTCGATGTGGCAAAAACTTCGTTTTTATTCATTCTCAAATGTTACTCTTATAAGTCAAATGTTGCTCCTATAAGTTCAACTAAAATGTGGATAGTAAATTATTCACGACATTTATGTCTGTTGAATGCCAACTTTTCGTGTCCTAATACCACGCAATTTTACAAACTGTTTCAATTTTCGCATGTAGTATTAGATTATAGTAAGATTTAGGTGGTTTCGTCTATACAATAGGGTCGTATAAAACCATTTCAATAAAATTTCTTGTACAATATTTTATTAACCGCAATTAAAATTATTTCTATACCAATGTGCAACACTTATAGTAGATTCACCTCGTGTTCTCAACTGTCCGCCCTCCGAAATATTTTATTTACCGTACAAGAAGGCTTATTTACCGGATACTGAATCGAAATTAGTATTGGGTTTATGACAAGAAAGTTGAGCTTGAAACAAATTATTTAAATGTTTGTTAACTTAGAATGTTACTGTCTCTTGAAAAAAACCACTGTCGAAATCAAATTTTTAAAGGAATTAAATGCATGGTATATCTATGTTTCATTTGGCAATTTAGAAAAAAAGCAGCATGTTGACCAAATTCGAACGTTTATTATAACTACGATAAAAGAAACGAGTCTCACTGAATTTTAAGTGCACTGCACAATATTTAAGAAATAAATATTCTCCGCAACAATCGATTCATTCAGTGTGTATTCGTTGCTTCTAAACAAAAGCTTTATTTATTGAACACACGACAGTTCGTACTAGGCAGTTAAACTCGATTTTTAACAAGCCTAACGTCCTCTGCTGCTAATGTTAAATACCTGCATTCAGCGGGACTTCATAAGAAATAAAGTATGTAACATTTTAATTCATCATGTCATATTTACTCTAGTTNCCAACACAATGGTTTTAAATGTTCAAATTTACTTTCGTTATAATAATATGCTGCAAAATCTAACGTTGGAATGCTTAAACACATACCTACGAAATTTTCGTATTTTTTATTCTTGTAAATGAGTTTATATTTGAAGTTTAAGGTTCATATTATGNGTGTTTATATTTGAAATTTCAGGTTCATATTATGGAAGAGTCTAAAATAGTAACTAGTTCAGTTGTAAGCCAATCTCCACAAGATTCCCCACGGCCTACAAAAAAAAAGCCACGGAATAACTTTCATGCACAAAACGGGGCACCAAGTTCTCCAGTTTCATCAACAAAATAACTACCATTAGTTGAATTAAAATAGTACATATGCAAAACAATGTGTAATTGTGGAGCAAGTAAACTAACAACCATCACTAATTTTAATGATACAGGTCACAAGTAACACATACATAGTAATACATTTATATTCAGTTTCTGATAGATTCAGTAAACTTGTCGAGATTTTAATCAAATTCAGAGCAAAAATTTAAACCTTGATAACTGATAACATTACATCTTTGAAATAATGTTATATGATTGCTAACCGTTGTGGTTTAGATTTTATTTTTGTAAAGGGACAGACTATCAATTTAGAGGTGCCATAGAATGTTAGAATACTTGACATCTTATTAAACCTCTGTATGTGAAACAATGGAATAAAAACATAAAGAGTGACTTCCTACATGACTGCATATCTGAGCAAACTTCCTGCGCATTCGTGTAATAACCTACTACCACCACATAGAAGATAAGTACACACACAAAGATTCTTGTTGGTTTATTTGAAGTCGGCGTGCACATTCTCTATGTTGACATGCGCTGATTGGTCACCTACGTTCTAACATTTTGCTGGTCAGTGTGTAATTTGATATCGTGATTCAAGCTGTTGTTTCACCTATGTACTCTTAAGTACCCTATGCTGCAGTTTGTGAGATGAACAACCGTATTTTAGTCAGGCTTTCTGCCTCCTTCATGCACCACCTTTCTATCAAACGGCAAGTGACAGTACCCGCTCTGTCAGTTTAGACTAATGTCCTGTGCACGCACGTATTCCCTTACACAGCGCTGTTTCTATCACAGTCGGTGTTAACCAGGTGGATTTATTTACTGAAGAGCCAAAAAAACTGGTACACTTGCCTAATATCGTGTAGGGAACCCTGAGCACGCAGAAGTGCCGCAAGACGAGACGGTATCGACTCGNTACACTGAAGAGCCAAAAAAACTGGTACACTTGCCTAATATCGTGTAGGGAACCCTGAGCACGCAGAAGTGCCGCAAGACGAGACGGTATCGACTCGACTTATGTCTGAAGGTATGCAGGAGGCAATTTATACCATGAATCCTGCAGGGCAGTCCACAAATCCAATCTGCGCCAATTTGAGAAAGGGTTGCACGTCTGTCACGTTTAATGATTCTCGTCAGTCGTCGTTTGTCCCGTTCTTTCACGATATTTTACCGGTCGCAGCGATGTCGAAGATGTAATGTTTTACCGGATTCCCGATATTCACGGTACACTCGTGAAATAGTCGTACGCGAACATCCAAATGTTATCGCTACCTCGGAGATAATATGTCCCATCTCTCGTGAGCCGACTATAACACCATGTGAAAACTCACTTAAGTCTTGATAACCTGCCATTATAGCAGCAGTAACTGATCTAGCTGCCAACCACATCGCGTTACTCTGATTGGTTCCATACCTCCGTTATTTGCATACGCACACCTACACCAGTTTTGTTGGCTCTTCAGTGAATATGAATATTTTTCTCGTAACCAACAAACAAGTTAAGATCATTTCTCTTTTTTCTATATAAATAAATCGTTAGTAAGTACCGTATATTTGCAAATGTTAAAAATTGAAAACGAACATGTTATTGTTTTTAAAAAATTGAAACATTTTTTTTCTGCATTATAACTTTTTTATGCTTTGTTAATACCGCATAAATATTTGTAAGAACTGTCTAACTGTGGGATTAACAATTAGTAAGATTGTAAAAAATATTTTTAATAAACAGTCCTCAATATGTCAAGCGTTTTTTTTTTCTCAAAACTCGAACACATTCCAAAGTTTGGCACATGATATAACGTTTTTGTATAAACGTTTTGGAAATATACTTTGATATTGCCAGTTTATATATTACTAGAATGAACTGTTGAACAAAATTACCCCTCGTTATTGTTTTAAGGCAACGTTATGCATTTTGACGTTCCAACATAATTTTCGGTATGAATATCGATGTGTGGGTACTGAGAGGAGAGTAAATTAACATTATATAAGCTTTTATCACTGTGGTTTAGAGCCTTGAAGACATATTATAATGTGGGGAATCTTGTAGGATTTTCGATGGAGTCACTCCTTATATTTCCATGTATTAAACATGACGGACGTTGCCTCTGGCTACTGCGCTTTTACAGACCACTCCCGTTCCCCCCTCCATCATAATNGCTTTTACAGACCACTCCCGCTCCCCCCTCCTCCATAATTGTCCCATATTTCTTTTCCACCTTACCCTACTTAGTCGCTGCTAAAGACATTGTCTTCTAGACCTCGCTGAAATATCCTTACTCTCACATCAGGAGTTGAAATTATACGGACACTAAACATCATTCTAAGTGACATAATTAGTCGAAATTGTTTGAACATCCCAACTCTTCCACCTGCTTTAAACTAAGTAAACTTTGAAAATATACTATCAGTATATTTAACTAAAAAAAATTGGCATCTTTTTNAAAATAGCATCTTTTTATATGCAATGAAACATAGTTATATTCTAACATTATTTTTACTAGTAGAATCAGTGCTATTTTTAAGCAATTATATTTATATTAATACTTATGTATGTCTAGTAAAAAATAGCTCATTTCATAAGTGTGTATTCTATCATTTTTGACTTGGGCGAAAAATATGTCTAAAAAAAAAGTTTCTTATATTTACACTAACACAGGAATGATACCGGTTTTTAATGTATTACGAGGATGTCTTATAAATAAACGACTACTGTTATAGGTATTCAGCAATATTTGTGTGTGAAACCACAGTAGCGCATTTCAAGGATATAACGGTACGTGTTGTGGACCGTGTAATACTGCTTTTATAAAGTAAACCTGCACTGCATGATAAATTGAAACTTATTTTACAGCTATTCTTGACATGCTTTTATGTGTGCATATATAAAGGAACATGACTTTAATGAATCCTTCATTTTGGCCCCTTTTATAATTTTATACTACATTGCGACTACATGTGGTCAACAACTTGCAGAATTTTATGTTACCGAAGATACAGAAACTTCCAGAAAAAAAATCTCCTTTTTTCTTTTTTTTGAAGTTATATACCAGTGTACAATTTGCATTCCTTTGCAATAATTTTACAAAACTTCCATATTAAACCATACTTGTGTGTAATATTTTATATCCTTTCACAGAATTTGTAGAGTTGCTCAATGTTCAAAGAAAAGCCTTGAAATTCTTAAGATTTGTTTAGAGCGAAGCATGTTATTTTTTAAAGAAGCTGTGCCTTTACTTTACCTACTATACTCAGTGCTATAATGGCATATGTGTATGTGCAGGATGCCAGTTTGGAGAAATATTAAGAAGGCTGTGCGGAGGTTCTTCAGGCGTGTTTGCCCCTACGTGGCCCCTCCTCTTGTAAGTTTCTTGTACTCCCTCTAGCATATGTAACTACAATTTTTGTCGTGTTCTTTTATTGTTTTGATTATATTTTTGCGACAAACTATAAAAACATGTGTATTACACAGAAAAGGTTTTATTCACAAATCAATTAAAAATGTAATATATTATTTCATTTATTATTGCTATGAAAAAAACATTTTGTAGCCATAGTACGGGAAATTTAAAAACGTGATTTAAGATAAAATTATTATCTCCATCAGACATTTTTTATTGCTCATAAATTTGAAAAAATCGCTTATATATTTGAAATGAAATGTTTAAGTGGTTGAAATAATCAAACAAGAAGTTATCGATATAACTGNTTAAATGCAATGTTTAAGTGGTTGCAGTAATCAAACAAGAAGCTATCCATATAACTGATGAACGTACTTTCCTTTACATGGATGTAATTTGTTTTTATGTGATTATAATTGGTTATTCTGTAGGTGTCTTGACGTGTCGCTGATAGCGATATTACTAGAGATGCAATCATGAATAAAAGCAATACTATTGTGACAATTACAAATACACACGTGCCTTATCTGGGACTCGAAAACAGAACACCTCGTTCAGTAAGCTGACATGCAACCAAATACATCGTGGAGGTAGGGTGCGGAACATCAACTTCGGTATTAATTAGTCTGAAGTTTTGGTAGTCTGGGATTATCATCTTCAAATATATACCGCTAACAAAATTTTGCAAACCAGTATGTGAGATACTTAAATCATGTATTTCTTATGACCTACTATTACTCCACTTGTGTGCAGAATATGGTGGGAAATAACTTGACCGGTTCCCAAGATATGGCATAAAGGCTTTAGTTTCTCGTTTGGGCTATTGTAGAAAACATCCTAAACTATGCTCTGTTCAGGCATACCTCATGCTTCTAATAGCTAACAAGATATGTAAAGTTATTAAACAAATATGGTAAACTATTCTAAATTATTTTTACTGCAGCCATACTGTGAATAATGCCAGACACACTTTAAAAATGGCCTTGTGCAGCACTACTAGTATGAAACGTTTGGTGGGAACCGGCTGATTGCTCTCAAACATACGACAAAAAGCTTCATTTTCTCATGTGGTGGTATATAGAGAATAAATTGGAATTATTGGTATATTTTGGTTTTTAATTGACACTGTTACGGTTGAAATAGTTTGGGACACGTAGCATTCTCTCATTTAATATTTACATTGCTGGGAAATTGAAAATATGTGTCCACCCCTTAAGTGATACAAATTCTGATTGACTACAAAAGCATAACTTGTCTCCTGATTTTAGTTGTATCAGTTAACAGTTTTTCGAGATAGTACACGAAAACTAAATTTTTCTTGTGGTGTTTTCTTCGAAAATGGTGAACAAATCAGTTTGTGCATTAGCTCATTTAAATGATTACATATATTCTGTCAGCATATATAGTTATGTTTAGATTTGTAACTTTGTTTCGTAGTTATAGCATGCTATGCTAAAATGTTTATATGGACACTATTTTGAAAATAAGCTCCTGGCTCTGTCTTTAAAAGCATAGATTGTCAATTTACATGGCCAACCACCGTCACAGTATAACTGGTTAGCCAAATTAGGAGGGAATGGTTTGTTATTTCTCGAGATAAGACAAATTTTACTTATTCATGAAGCACTATCTTACAAAATGGGGGATAAATCAGGCTCTGTATAGACAAATTTAATTGTTGTAATAGAAATTGCAAGCATACAAAATTAAGTTAAAACCTGGTCCGTGGTTTCGTAGATAGAGCATAGTATTATAAATTGCCTTTACGACCGAAATAGGTCTACAAAAACATGTTTATTTACATGACCTTCCACAGTATTAATTGAGTGCCATAATTGGTAGGAATTATTTTACTGTTTTCCGAGATATTACATTAAAAATTCATTTTCATGTTGATCCAGCATTTTAAATGGCCGGATAATAGCATTATCACTATTCAATACTTACCTTATGCACTGCCAATTTACCATATTTGGTTTAAACTGGATAATTGGTTCCCGAGGTTAGATATAACAGCTTAAAGTTTTCATTTTGCTCGATTTTACAAAATTGCAGTCTAATAATATAAAATTTTTTTTATTTAATGCTTAAAGCATGCACTGTCAAGGTACGATTTTTTTTAAAACAGCTACATGGTTCCCGAAATGTAATGGAAAACGTAATTGGTTTTCAATTTGCATTATATTATAAAATGGCGGATTAATTTTACTATCGGTTTCCAACTTTAATGCTGTTTCAATGCGCACATAATGTAATGTTAATATACCAAATTTGTTTTAAATTTGTATAATGGTTTCCGATATATATAACGAAAGAGCTTAATATTACAATTTACACGATCTTACAAAATGGTGTACAAATAATATTATAGGTTTCTTAATTCAATACTAAAAAAACATGCACTGCCAACGTACCAAATTTGGTACAAATCGTTCGAATGTTTCCCAAATTATATTAGAAAAGCTTTAATTTTTCAAATTGCGCTTTCTTCCAAAATGGTGGATAAGTGAAATTAACGCATTTTAAATGTAATTTTTAAGTAATGCACTGTAAATGGTGGAAAGTTGGTTTAAATCGGATATTTGTTTCCAAAGATACAACATAATGGTATACATTTCAAAAATTGCCGCCATTTTTTAAAATAAGTACCCGCTGTGATTGAAAACTGTAAATGTCTGATTACCTTAAATACAATAATATGTGAGCCTTGTTTTGGTAAATTGTGTTGTCCGGTTTATTAGTTATTAGGGGTTGGAGAAACATACATTATATACAGACAACTAGGTGAGCGAGTAAGTCTAACATTCATTCAGAAAATAGGCTATAAAAACAACGTTTTCGTTAAATGTAGCTGTGCGTTACGTACATTCAAATTCAATGTAGTTTGTCAAAATTTCATAACAAAAATAGTTGCTGGTCACTAGTTTTTTGTGCAATTTTGTACAAAAATATTGCTCCTGCATCGTAGAGTATATCACGCAGAAAAATATAATATGAGGTTGACTTGTTACAGCACATTTATTAATACAACTGCATTTCACCGTAATTCTTCAATTTGAAAATTGTATTATTCATATTTGAAACAAGAGCGAAAATTAACTTTGCATACCTTTATAAATACAGATGGAAATAAAGTAGAACAAAATGTTTTATTTATGTGAATAAGTAGGAAATAACATAATTTTTTATCCTGGAGTGTTATCTCGGTCGCATTAGTATAAAACTTTTTATTTTTACAAATATGCAAAATCTTTGCAATAAATTTATTTTTTGTAATTTTATGTATTTTAATTCTTGCGATTTGTAACTTGTAAACGAGAGACTGATAAGCATTAATATTTATTCAACTATCACAATTGTTAATCCAGCACTAGTTGTGTAAAGTGAACCGCTCCTTCTGCTGAGGATTGTGCGTTGTTTTGCTGGTGTTAAAGAAGTGTTTGTCCTGCAGGTACCTGAAGATCAACCCATGTCCTGGACTATTGCAGAGGCTCCCGTCATGTACCTGAAGATCCATCCATGTACGGGCCTATTGTGGGGTCTCCCCTGCAGCTACTTGAATATTAAACCATCTACTGGCCTATTATGGAGGCCCCCCTGCAGGTACGTGAAGATCCACCAATGCACTGGCCTATTGTGGGGGCTCCCCTGCAGCTACTTGAATATTAAACCATTTACCGGCCTATTATGGAAGCTCCCCTGCAGGTACGTGAAGATCCACCCATGCTCTGGCCTATTGTAGGTGTTCCCCTTGAAAATAATCTAATAATAAGGAATAATATAAAAAGTTATTCCTTAACTACTCCATCAGTTAAAACCGTTGAAATAATATCATCAGCAGGATCAAAGGTGGTATTTCTGTTGGGAACATCAAGTTTTCACAAATATTTTTGCCGATTTAAAAGGACATAAATGAATCTGTAAATTAAATCAATCTTTCATTGTTTTTAAGAAAATTGATTATATCCGGATGCCCAATTGCAATATATTTGCAAAATTTTATAAATTCACAATATTTGTTATATTCAAAAAATTAAAAAATTAGAATGAACCATAGCTCACTTAAAAAAGTTAGCCGAACGATCATCTCTTCATACAACATGTAATAGTCACATTGACTATGCAGCCAATCAATAATATTCTTTTGTAAGCCATGCGAAAAGGTCAGCGTGAAAGTCTTCGAATTCATAGAGTATTTAGCCAGAAATACATTAATGTAATATATTATAACAACTTATTTTATCGCCTTCTCAAGGAGACAAGTCCTTGTTTTGACACAGCAAGGATCTTCTTTCAAGGTTGATGCACACGAAGTATTTACTTGAAAAATAATTGCTGAAATAGCTGTATACAATTAACCGTGTAACATTGCATTGTATCTACATACAATATATCAAGCTGTATATCCCAAAAGTAACACTTGTCCTGATACACAGATCGTGAGGGTGTTTACTCAGTAATGCACTCTCTTTATAGTAGGCGTGACANCTCCATCTTTATAGTAGGCTTGACATCGCATTTGCAAATCCAGAATGTCAGATTTAGTTAATTAAATTATGGAAAAATTCTGAGGTTTTGGGAAGACTTGGGCAATTTTTGATGAAGCTTCATGTAGACACAATTTTGTGCGTATAATTCCAAAGCTCTTCTGGTAGTACAGAAACATCGTTCGCATACGAGATTACAATGTCCACGAATTGTAAAGAAATTTACATTTTCTAAATCTGTTATGTGCCCGTCGGGCACTGCAGAAGACGAACCACATCGTTTTTGTCCCGAAACTGGTGTGTATAAGAGTATAGATTAATATTAATTCTATAATTTAAAATGAGTACAAAATGTTTGTCTTGACATTTAAAGTAATGTTTAGTTTGAGGATTAACTTCTTTTCGGAAGCCCAAATTCTTCGGATATGTAATAATTTCAGTGTCAGAAAAATTATTGTAAATTCCTGACAACACAAAATTTTCATTTTACGGGATGTAAATCATATTAATTTACTTAATTTTCTACGTGTTATTTGGTAATTTGGAAAATGCAGGAACCTATCTGTATTTTCAAGTTCATGTTACCCCATGTTTTACAAATTTTAAGTTGATGGTTACGAATTAATATTTGCAATGCAGAGAAAACCGAAAAACTAACTCCTGTGATATGTATATATTTTAACTTTATTTCACAATAAATTTAATTATCAGGAAATGAAAGAATAAATTTAATAAATTGGGTGACGCCTAACCTTAAAAGTAATACGTACGATACGTGACACATATAACAGCAAATAACTCAACTCGCTTGAATACACGCGGATGCATTTGATTACCTTGGTTGTCAGGAATCTAAATGTGCTTCAAAATTACTACAATTAACTCCGGAAGAATATCCTCTTAAGGAAATAACCGGCTTCCACAGCCAATGAAATCAAGCTAAAGTTCGTGCAATTTTATCGTACTTGAGACTTAATGGCACGTAAGAAACCACAATTCTATGAACATTTTCATATTCAGATACGAAGAGGAGCATGAAGGCTATATCTTGTTCTATTGCCAGATGAAGATAAACTCTCTAGTCAGATATTAGGCTAGAGTGATCGCTATAAATAGGGTTGCAAGCATTTACGGTTAAATTGCGTGTTTTCCGGAAGAGGCAGCCCGCAGCTCTCGGTCCACTATCAATAAAAACTTGAGCATTATAAGCGACTTACGAACCAGCCCCATTACGCGTAAATACTTAACTTGTACACATGACAGTCCCTCGTTCAGAAACACCTTCGTCCCTAAACAGCACTCAACATAAATCAATCTGTGAAACGGGCCACGTATTTACAAAATGTCTCCTGGTGTTTAGAGCCAGTTTCCTGCCTCGGTCTATAGTAGTTATCTGAGATATCGTTGCATTTGTGTAAGTAGATAAGTAACTATGTAAGATGCAGCTCCTTTTTCTAGTTAAGGCAAACATCGGCAAGGGCTTGGTAGGGGAGAAATGCTGGGGAAGGTAACGCCCAGCGGCTGTATTAAGGAACCATCCCAGCATTCATCCTGGCGTGATCTCGCAAAATCATGGACAAACCGAAATCAGGATGGCTGGCCCAGGAATCGAGCTCGGATCCTCCCGAATGTGAGTTTAGTGACTGACCAATACGCCACCTCGCTCTTCATTAATTTAACTGTAATTGTCTTAAGTATATCGCTATTTGACCTGTTTTTTTATTTCGGAGAGTGCAGAAAATCATGTCTATTTCAACCACTTTTTCTTAACACATTAACTTCAAAGCAGGCAATCGGGGCACAGTACAGAAGAAAAGACGTAAAGACCTTCTGATACATCCACACAACCATTTTACTGTGAATAAGACTGAAATTGCAACAAGGTTGGAGCTAGTGTAATCATGTACAGAGCTAAACAGGTACGAAATGAGTCAGTACAGTGTCCCGTGTGATGGCGTCATACATTTCTAACTTAATCAGCATGCAGTTGGGAACTGCACTGCTAGCAATACAGGTCAACGATGAAGAGTCACTCTGAATAAAATCAAAACTTCCGTAATTGTAGTCATTTGGAGAGAAGACCTTGACACTCTAATGTAATTGAGATATGCTGACAGCGTGGTGAAACAGAGTTCATAGTAAGCGTAGTTTTAAGCCGAAACTGAAATAGAATATTTTCAGAATAAACGTACTGAGTTAGAGATAAATACATAAATGGTTTTTAAAGATTAAAAATCTAAGGATCTATATTTCTGTCGTAAACGTTCACATCCCATAGGAAATACGGATTACGTTCGAATTCTGTATTTCCAAGTCGCTGATCACAGAAACATTTCACAAAAGGAATCAGCCATTTTCCACCTTCCAGGGTTTCTTACCCACACCCGACCGTACCGCATCAAACTGTGTTTGTCCCGTTCTCATTAAGTGCACGCCATGAAAAGGCGGTGGGAATAGTGAACAAACCTGGAGAATGTCTGGTGGAATGTACGAGGCAGAAAATACTACACGTTTATTGATTTTCTTTGTTATGCCATTCCTACGAACCCAATTCAAAACATACTTTGTAGTTAATTGTAGTCGATAAGCTTACAGATGTCAGGCGATAAGAACATGGCATTACTTATGTGTTTCTCTTTTTAACTATGTTAAATTTGTGATTGATTCGTTGCAGTCGTTAATATAGGCTAACATACCGTGTTAGAATTATTTTTCATGTTTATAGGGAAGATTTTTTAAGGCCTGGCCAGCGAATTTCATTGGAAGATGAAAAAATATTTTTCATTCTATTTAAGCCTTTTTTTTACCAGAAATTGTAATGAGACCTGGAAGCGATCCTTGTTAACGTTTTCATGAAGATGCAATTAGCATAAATACGTACAACTTTATAACAGTATAGAGTGGATTTTTTTAGCCAGTGAAAACATGAACGTGCATGTGCATAAGTACAAATACCACTGAAACATAATTTTATGTCGGTAATTTTTAAAGCATTAGTCATTACTGATATAAAACGTTATATTTTTTAATAGAAATATCTGTATGAGAAATAACCATATTATTATAAAATTTCTAATTTGATTTCAAATTAATTTGATATCAATATTAAGCAATTAATACTTTTAACCCATAATGTAAAATATTTTTCAATACTGCGGAAGAGTCAGTTTACAATAGCCTTTTTGCATATTCCGGTAACGTTCCCCACCATAGTAAATAAGCTTTAACTCGATTATATGTTTTCAGAAATATCACGTAACCAAAAATTCCTTAAGACACCTTCCTGAAGAAAATTACACGATCCTTACGGAAAAAGCCACCAAAGGGAGGGTATGAACGACTTAGGTGAGAGCTTTGCTTGAAGGACCTGTAATGGCAGGCAAACAAACTGCGTCTCCAAGCAGGCATGCAGCTTCCGTTGACGTCGTGGAAATAACTGTTAATACCGTTCGCCAGTCAAGAGACTGTAAGTTGTTACGAACATGAACATTCTGCTAACAAAACTATCGTCACTCTGATGTGTATAACATTTAAAAACGTCAATTGATGCTAAATAAATTTTCACATACTGCATAATGTTAGTGATTTATTCAATATATATTCGTGTGACAACAAGACCAACAATAATAATCTCCAGTCCACAATACCTAGACCCAATGTCCTATTAGTATTTGACTAGCTTGTGCACCTGTGTTAGATAAACGGGATTAATTTATTTTATGTTCATATTACTTTACAAAAACAAGTACACCATACTTTTTAAATTTGGCAGTTGTCTAAGGATTAGTATTAAATTACACCATTGGAAAAAAAACTAATTTCAAACACAAAAATACTATTTACCCAACACCATTACTACAATGAATAAAACCGTATACAAATTAGAGTAATTCAGCAGAACAAGATGTTAAAACGCTTTGAGCAATTACATTTAACAACACTATTTCATTCTGGCAAAAAAAAACTTTCATATCTACAATAAATACCAGAAATAGTTAATCGGATAAATACAAGATTTTGAATAAAATTTGTTTATAGTTTATTGGTGTTATTAAATTTTATAACTTTGATTTTTTTTAAAGAATTTGAAAAAGTATTTTAACTAGTAAAGGGAGTTTAATACAGCATTTGGTAAATTTTTTGTGTGTTTCAAATGATTATTGGTGGTATGAATTGCCCCTAAATGGTGTATGTTGAATTAATTCCAAACGTGTCAAAACTGTAGACGTATCGAAGAATAAACTATCGTCCTACTAGATTTAACAATGGCTATCATATACAGTATAGGAAACGAGGGTAGTTATTCTAAGTTTCTACATCGGACAAACAAAATAGCTACTTTACATGTAACCACTCCATACGACAGTTCCGTATTCAAAGCTGGAAACGAATGTCGGTGGTCGTTACGACATGTTGCTGGCCAGTGACGCCATGGCGTGTGCTGCTGGAGGTCGCGGTTTAAGCGGCTGTTTTACTTCTGTTTTCTTAAGTACTTACTTAACCTACTTACAGTATATTCCACTGCCTCGTGCAAACGAAACTTAGAAAATTACACCGGAAGACCGACGCACCGCATTAGTATGCGCTTAGAGTGTAATAACATTACGCTTAAGAATTATTACCAACTCAGCTATTTCGTCCCTGTCTTTAATCATATTTGTTTCCGATGAATTATTGTCATTTATTAATGAAATATAAGAATAAGTTAATCTTTACCAAAAATAACGAACTTTTAAAACGCTTGTGATACATGGCATATTTAGTAAACAATCAAAAGAGGGAACTATACGGTTGCTTCCTAAATATCATGAATCATAAACCTTTTATACTTCTGTCAACAATAATGTTCCTTTTTTTTCATTAAATTGACCTTCAGGTACATTTTATTAGTAAAATATAATGTTTCTCTCATAAATAATATTAGAGTGACAAAATATGTGTGTTGGCAATACCCTAGTTAGAAATAGTTCCCATGCAAAATGTGATGACACTGTGTGCGCACGAATGCGGTGCGCTGTTTCTATAATTGGTTAAGTTTATTTTGCATGAGACGGAGAGGAAAGTCTTGCAGGTAGAACTGAAGCAGGGCTTCCGAACAGTTGGAAGTCACCGTGGATGGACTATAGCGTCGGTGCGAGGTGTTGGCACTCCTGTAGCCTTCCATCGGATCTCTAGTTATGGCACATCCAGTGTACGAACAAATTGGGGTGGATGCCATGGAACTTCTTCTCTCAGAAAATGTTTTGTGTAACTCAAATATCAAAGACTCAAAGACTATTTCCACTGAGAACACAATGGTGTAGTGGTCAGACTACTTGCCTCCCACCCAGGCGATCCTGGTTAACTTCTCGGCGGAGTCGCTACCGGATTTTCCATGGGAATCGAGCCGAAAGATGATGCTGGTCGGCGGGTTTTCTCGTGTATCTCCCGTTGCCCCGGAACTTGTGTTCCAACGCTGCTCAATACTCACCTCGCTTTATCCTCATCGGCTTACAAGACATCGCTGTTAAGAGCCGCCCAACGAATTAGTTCCACACACTTTACACTATTTCCCTGCCGGGGAAAATTATTTCTCTCCTGAAGAGCAATAATGCACGATAAATGACGAGACGATTA
>NQII01007083.1:81845-102390 GCA_002778355.1 Clitarchus hookeri | reverse complement strand
AATCCGATATTCGACGTGATTATGGCGCTGTTTTCTCGGAAGTATCCCGTCTTCAGCGAGCCACGAGAACGTCTGGAATGCAGTGTTCCGCGTGCCAGGTACACGCCAGGTAAAAAGCGCGGTCGCGCTCGCTTCAAGTAACGTATAGGCTGTTCACCGTGAAGTGAGCACCTTTTAAAACCCTACTTATTTTTCCCTTTCAGCCAGTTTTTATCCTTTAACCACATTTTAAAATAAATACTGCCATGCAAGTAATAAACACAGTGTGTATATTCCACCACACTCGGAAGTTAACGTCTAAGACTGAAATAAAATACGTATTTATAGACCGTTATTCCAAATGAGAGGGCTTTTGAAAGTGCTAACTTTACCGTGAATAGCCTATAATAAGGAAAACGTGACACGTACTTGTACGTAAAAATTTCTTCATTTCAAGGCCATACTACAGCAAACTTAAGCCACGTTGCTCTCTGAAAACTTATGTTTTTTTTTTTTGCGGCAACGTTTCCCCTGTGTAATTATTGATGGCCTCTATAACTCCCAATTCGGCATTTTCACTTAAAGATAAATAATTTCAGTCAGGAGTTGCAACGATCAAAATTTTTGTTTGAGACTGCACAAGTATCATTAGGTATAATGCTGTCATGTTACTGGACTCTGTTTTCATGTATATCATTAAAAATGCATGGGGCATGTATCATATTAAGTATAGGACAAAAAGTGACAGTTAAAATGCGATAAAAATTTCTTAATTTTTTTTTTAGGGCTATTGAGTAACTACAGTATTAAGAATAATTATTCGACAATTAGTTTGGCCGTTTCCACAATAACGTTACTAGCATATAAATTAAATCAATTGGATTTTTACTACGAATTAAAGTAAACAATTAATGGAATTTCAGGCTGAATTATTTAACCTTTCGTCTTGGAAAAATTATAAACAAAGAAAATAATTAAATATCGCCTTATGATNTTTCAGGCTGAATTATTTAACCTTTCGTCTTGGAAAAATTATAAACAAAGAAAATAATTAAATATCGCCTTATGATACTGGCTGTTTAATAAATGATCAAAGACATGAAGTGTTTGAAAAAAACTGTAATAAGTATGTATTGAGATCAATTTCTTGTCATAACAAGGTGAGCGAAGTTTTTGTGTTTATAATCAAAAGTATTTCCAACGGACAGAAACAGGCTACTGTAATTTTAAAAAAATATGTAAATGCAGATATGTTTTTAGTATCTCTCCGTTTTAAGAATTTGATATTGGCTATTCACGGTAAAGTGAGCTCTTTTTAATGTCCTATCATTGGGCATAAACTACTAATAAATTGTAGTCTTAGACGTTAACTTTTGAGTGTGGTGAAATGTATACACTGTGTTTATTAGTCACGTGGCAATGTTTACATTAAGAAGAGGTAGAAAAATAAATATTGGCTGAAAGGAAAAATTTAGCAGAGCCTTAAAAAAGTGGTCACTTGACCGTGAATATACTATATAAATAACTATAGCTCGTGAAGCGGAAGATAGGAGCACGATCTCATCTCTGACACAACATAGCAAGGGATCGGACAAAAGAAAGCTTTTAAAACAGCAACACACGTCAGCTACTTCATTTATTGGCTTCACGAGTTTTTTACCTTACTTTTTACATTGCGTGAGGCGAATATAAAAGGTAAACGTTCAGGTAGGTCCAACTGAAACAGAACTACTACTTTTTAAGTGAAGTCATCATAAGGCCGGGATTATGATGACTTCGCGATTCACGTAAAACGTAACGAGAAACCGCGTTCACGTAAGCCGGCTTCACCTTGACTGATGTGCTCCAAGGAGACCTATTACGATCATTTAACGTAACGTTCACGTTTGCGTGATGCTTGAAGCTGCACCACGTGATCTCGCTGGCCAATCGCAATACAGACGTCGTTGCGTTATCTTTGCTTTTCGTGGATTTGTTTTTATTTTCGTGACGTCGTCTGCTCACGTTTTTAAATCATGTACCGCATATATTTAATTATTAATTTTTTAATCTGAAAACATTGGTGGAACAGCTTTTGAAAGTTGCAGAGGAATTTACATATTTGGGGCCTTGGGGGCAAACCTGAGTGATAGAAATGAAGCTAGTAAAGATATCGAAGTAAGAATTAATAAAGTAAATAGAAGCGCAGCAACTTTGCATAAGATGTCCTAACTAATATTATAAATGCGAAAGGTGTTTGTTTGTTTGTCCTTCTTTCACGTCGCAACGGAGAAACGGGTCGACGTGATTTTTTGCACAGAGATAGTTGGAGGGCCGGGAAGTCACATAGGCTACTTTTTACCACGAAAAAATATCTCATTCCCTCATGAAAAAACTTTTAGTAAAAATAGCGCTCGGGGTGCAATGCTGTGTCAATGTAAACAGTTAGTGTGGGATGAAAGCACAATGTCACACAAAAAAGTGATATAGGCCCTAAACCGAACTCGAGAGGATATACGAAACAATACAGGCATTATGGGAGGAATGGTTGTATTACTGGCTGGTGACTTCCACCAAACTCTACAGGTAATTCAGAGGGGCACACCAGCAGATGAAATCAAAGCCTGTCTCAAGTCGTCAAGCTTATGGGCAAATGTCAAGAAATTCAGCTTGACGACAAACATGAGAGTGCACCTCTAGAATGGCGTTGATACAAGACATTATGCTGATACATTGTTAAATATTGGAGATGGGTGGTTAGAAACAGATGCCGAGGGCTGTGTGTCACTGAGGGGGAATTTTAGTGNACAAGACATTATGCTGATACATTGTTAAATATTGGAGATGGGTGGTTAGAAACAGATGCCGAGGGCTGTGTGTCACTGAGGGGGAATTTTAGTGATTTGGTGCAGAGTGATACGGAACTGATTGCTAGCGTTTACCCAGATCTACAAAGAAAGTAAAAGAGCGATTCTAGCACCAAAAAAAATGACATCGTTACTGCTCTGTTCTCTGTTTATGATCAGTGTCTGTCTACTAACAAATACCGTTATTTCTCCCTGTAAGTTTGTTACTATAACCACGCGAGCAACATTCAATGACGAAGTTTTTCACCTTGCACTCATTGAAATTGAAAAGCAAGTGCAGGCATTGTCGGGAAAAAGTATAAAAAGCATGGACTTTAATCAAAGAAAAAAAAACCTAAACAATAATTCTGTAGTCCACGCGAGCACAGCTAGTTAAGAAATGAAAGTCTTTCTCGAAAATTGAAACTTAGAATATATAATAATATTATACGACCTGTGGTAGTATATGGGTGTGAAGCGTGGACAACAACACTGAAATACCAACGGAAAATATTAAGTTTTGAGAATAAAATTAAATAAAAAAGATACGTGGTCCACTTAGAGGTAGCATATACGTGGCGAGTGGAGATGCAGGACCTCAAGAGATTACAGAACAAACTTTGATTACCAGTTATGTTAAATCGCGCAGAATATCATGAGTGGGACATGTGGCAAGATCAGATCTGACTCGCGCCATGAAGATAATTCATTATGGAATTCCAGCTCCAGAAAGACCAAGACACTGGCGGAAGGATACTATAGTGAGAGATCTGCCAGATCTCGGAAGACAGCGTGATCGCGAGAATATGGCTCAAGGCCGGGAAAAAATGGAGGGGCATTTTCGAGGAGGCCAAAACGTTACCAATTGTTACGAACAATGTTTTCAGCTAGCTCGTACATGAAAGTATATAGGGACGTAGCTCAATAATGACCCATGATTCGGTAGAGCACAACAGTATAAGATGAGTTTTATTAACATTTATGGTTATACAATTATTATTTAAATGACTATTGATCGGGGGAGCTTTACATTGAATTTAAGATGATTATTATTTAATTAATTATTTAACTCACGCTATTTTAAATAAACCTAACTGGAAAGTCATCACCTTGTTGTAGCCGGAGGCTGATTCTACGAGATGGTTAACGCCGGCCGGACACATCCATCTTCCTGACGACAGACGACAGACGCTGGTCGAAAGACTCTGGTCGAAAGGACTGAAGATGGAAGACGAAAGACGACAGACGCTTCGGGTGTTACGCCGGCCTATATCAAGCGCGTGGTTCTGCGGCCCCGCTCAGTGACCGGCGGAGGGGATTTCTGCAACTGTCTTATTTCGCAAGGATCGACGACCAAATGGTGGCGTTGCAATCCCGCTCGTTTCCAGGTTTAATGTTTGAAGGTGTGATCAGGCAAGCCGTTCAGCTAAGGCCTGATCACACCATAACACAATGTTGCTGGGCCATCGGAGGTAAGTGAGTAAGTAATTAAACATTTAGGGAGCTTTACTTTGCCAGAGTTTATTAATCATGTTTCTCAGAGATGTAAAACTGCATGCACGAAATACAGAATGTTTACCAACGTTTGAAATATTTAGTAGACTTATTTTATTAAACCAAATTTTAATTTTCTCTGCAGATCAAAGTTTATTACGTACGATTTATTCCATGTACACGAAAAACGTGTCTGCATTTCCCAGAGACATTTCTTTCTTGAAGTTATGACAGTATCCTAGTTGTTTTCAAAAGTTTGTATAAATCACGAACGTCATGCTTTCGCAACCTGTTCCTTCCACGTCAATATTAAAACACAGATACGCCTTTATAGAAATAAATTTTATAAGTTTTCAATTTGAAAAGCAAAGAAACTTATTGACTACATTTTTATTCAGTGCACAAGGGTTACGTGCTTGCGTGAAGCATACTCCCCAGAAAAGGCCACGTTTTACGTACACGTGAAAGTGTAGTGTGATGCGTGTTACGCGTTACGTGAAGCCATCGTAATCCCGTCCTTTTAAGAAGCAACGCTAATTGCCGTGACTCATGAATTCTACTAGTTATGATAAAGTAAAGGTAGTGATTCATGTTACTACATTTTGCTCATTACTGATTGAAGTGTCTGCCAAGTCTGATATTATGAGCTTTGATGTAATAAGAAAAAGTATGACAATGTTACTGAAAGAANGATTGAAGTGTCTGCCAAGTCTGATATTATGAGCTTTGATGTAATAAGAAAAAGTATGACAATGTTACTGAAAGAAGACAAAAAAAAAATCACAATGTTAAAAATAAGCCTTTTACGTATGTGTTAAAATTACTTATGCTTCACAGCTTAAATGATCTACTTTAAAAACTAATTGATTTTAATAGTGAACAACATAACCAGTCCACTGCACTGTGCAGTTACACGCGTGTTATTGCTTTTAGACAAACAGATTCTAGAGACACACGTTCACCAACAAGATCATACGTTATAAACTGCAATAATATATCGCATAAAATAACAACAAAATTTTCGTTATACGGCGGAGATTCGAACTCTAAAACCTAAAATGGGTGATACGACACCGCCCATCAACCCACCGTTGACGGAGTTAGTCTTAGGCGGAGTTAGTCTTAGGTGGAGTTAGTCTCGGGCTGAGTTAGTCTTGGGCGGAGTTAGTCTTAGGTGGGTTATTCTTGGGCTGACTTAGTCTTGGGTGGAGTTAGTCTTAGGTGGAGTTAGTCTTGGGCTGAGTTAGTCTTGGGCGGAATTAGTCTTGGGCTGAGTTAGTCTTTGGACGGAGTTAGTCTTAGGCGGAGTTAGTCTTAGGCGGAGTTAGTCTTAGGTGGAGTTAGTCTCGGGCTGAGTTAGTCTTGGGCGGAGTTAGTCTTAGGTGGGTTATTCTTGGGCTGACTTAGTCTTGGGTGGAGTTAGTCTTAGGTGGAGTTAGTCTTGGGCTGAGTTAGTCTTGGGCGGAGTTAGTCTTGGGTGCAGTAAGTCTTGGAGCTGCACACTCGCCCATGACTTTTCAGTTACTGTTTATATCTATAACAGTATAGTGTTTTGGGGAGAAACCCTCCCCGAGTAACACGCCAACGCACGTGGGTTCATCAACATGGCACCCCAGCTCATTTTGTAAATGACTATCGACATTACTTTAATCATACTTTCGACGAAAAGTGGATAGAAAGAGGAGATCGTGTTCTTCAGCCAGCGGGTTCGCCTGAACTGAACCCACTTGATTGTTTTTTCTTGTGAGGACATAAAAAATAATTTGTCTACAAGACATCTGTAGAGAACGAACATCACCTCCTGGCAAGAGTAGTATCTGAATGTTACGTCGTTCAAAATACTCCAGGAATATTCGACATGATCTGACAGAGATTAACGCAACGTTATCATGCCTGCCATGTTAAACCACTAAATCTACAGAAAGCTTTAGGCTTTGATAGTGCTCTTTAATAGACACCCAAAACTGTTTTGATTTATAAATTACAACTGAGAGCTATCCAGGCCATGATTCCTTATCTCAGGTTTATGCACTAACCCATCTCCATATTTTTTGAATGTTTGTAACATCATTAAGAGAAAACACTCTGGATAGACCTAGGCCCTAATTCGAGAGTAATTAAAACAGCTACCAAACCAATACATAAAATTGAGTCAACGTACTTCACAACAAAATTGAGCATTTTCCATTTAGAAAGCAATAACTAAAACATTCACAGTGCAATCATAACTTGCTTAGATTAAAATATTATGCGCAGAAATTCATTGTATATTTGAATCGTCGTATTCTCAACTTTTCATTAACATGGCGTGGACATTTCGCCGTACTGCTTAGTTTTCATGTGCGAAAATTCTAAGCAGGTTCGTTCAGAATACACAATGAAATAAGTCTATTGTATACACGGGGAGGTCTAATTTTGCTGAAACCGTGTTAACGCTACAAAACCCGTAATTTCACAGGTAAAACAACAAACTTGGAAATTAATTACACATTTCCGTATTGGGGCCGGGGTGGCTGAGCGGTTAGCCTGCTCGCCTCCCACCAAGGCGAACCGGGTCCAATCCCCGACCGGGTCACTCCCGGATTTTCGCACGTGGGAATCGTGCCGGACTATGCCGCTGGTCGGCGGGTTTACTTGGGGTCTCCCGCTTCCCCCGTCCCTTCATTCCAGCGCTGCTCCATACTCACCTCAATCACCCTCATCGGCTCTCAAGACCTCTCTGTTAAGAGCCGCCCAAATCCCTTCACTCGTTCACTATTTCCTTATTCACTAAAAAAAATTCCATGTGACGTACTCAGATGAAAGGTGCTGAATCCTCATTTAGTGTCTTAAGTGTACGGAACTTCCGTAATTCGGGACCGCAAAATATCGTGAGGGTTCAATGACCTGCAGGCTATAGGCTCCAGAGTTTTAAGTATATTCGAGTTTCAGCTGATGTTTCTTGATCAGCAGCTGCTCCAATAAGTAGCCAGTTTTACCCCAAACCATGCAGCGCAGTAGAAACACATTTTTGTCGCCTTGTCATACGAGTCCTTTATGGCGTGTCGAAAGACCCGTGGTCCGTTTGCAAAGATTGTATAAAAGTATGTATGCTTCAAGAATAAATTGTCGAAAGAATTCCTGAAATGTCTCAGTCCTTATTCATGTGGACATGCCGAATTTCCACGAGTTCATTTGAGAGTAAACCAGACTTTAAATTCAAGTACATTTCAGTTACGTTAAGTTGGATCACAATTTAGTAGACGCACCTTGGAGGACCATGCAAGAAAACGAGGAACGAATCCCACGCCACTGGGGCTGAAGTTAAACTGGCTACTAGCTGGAAGAGAAGGCAATTAATAGAAATCTGAGAAACAGCTATCCAAAATACGTAGAGTCTATCCTACAAGCAAGTGAATTAACGAAATTCCGAGAGCAGGTTTCATAGCAGACGCAGCTATGATGTTATAAGGATTTTCACATCACCTCGCAATACAGGAAAACGTTTACCGCGCAACGTTGATTATTGGCTGGTTTTCAGCTAATATAGTAACGAGCTGACAGTTTGTTTGAATTATTTTTGCCCTTTCATAAATAACTGAAGAAGAAAAAGGTTCTTACTTCGACGACGCTTACGAGTATTTTAGACTAGCACAGCCCAAGATACGTTCGCGTGTGGTCCTAAGGTGTTAAACACTGTACAGAAGCCACTGTCGCTAAAATATTTCCATTTATGAACCTCCGGTGTAACTGTTCAGCTGACATAAATATAATAAATCTTCGGTGGCGTTTTCGGAGAAGTAAATGTAGCGGATAAGGTTGATTATATTCTCAGGTTGGGAACAAAACGAGGTTCCGTACAGAAGAGTTGGGCACATGGAAAATGTTCGCCGCAAGGTGCTCTGGAGTTGGACAAAGAAGCCGCTTTCAAGCTGACGGTCAATGGATAAATGCTATGTATTTGTGTGTAAAAGTTCGTGCTACTCGAATTGTGATACCATATGTTTGCCTCGGCCAAAGCATCAAGCATTAGACCTAACTTCAGTTTGTAACAATTATTCACGCATTCCAATGCTGTTTACTAGAGTAAAGAGTAGAAATACAATTTTCTGTTTGGCATTGAGCTTTGGTAAACATGCTTATTTAGTAAAAAAAGATGTATTATTAGGGTCACCCGTTTTTCGCGGAAAAGATATACGCGAAAGCCAGACTCCAATGTACTGTGGCGTATGTGCAGTTTTCCTTTGGTAATTTTTTTTATGGGACGTGTGTCTGTCGGGAGAGAGTTCCTTACCTGACTGCGCTAATCAGAATTACGTGACACCGACCAAGATTCTCGGGCAGACACCTGCAATTCGTGTCAGTTAAAATCACCCAATCGCGAAAGCGGATCTGAGCTCTGGTGTTTTGGAGTACAAGCATTCCTGAGATCTTTCCGCGAAAAACAGGTGAGCCTAATTATTACGTAAGAGCGAAATAAACATACTTAGATGTCATCAAAACGAATCCTCATTCACGACCGAATATTTCACGTTGTGTGGATATTTTCGTTAATTTCCCTCTCAAGTACGGAGAAAAAAGTTAGTTAGTTATGTAAGTTATAACACTATACTAACAGGGAGATTTTAAAGATTGTATTTATTTAAAAAAATTCGCACCTATCCGGCACACGTGCAACGCCAGCGCTACCTGGTGGCGGCAATATTTAGTTGGAAAAAAAAAATACCGTTGAGCTTCCTAACGTGAGTAGAAGCCGCGAAGTTGGCAACACATGAGTGGTGGACGAAGCNTTTCGTTAATTTCCCTCTCAAGTACGGAGAAAAAAGTTAGTTAGTTATGTAAGTTATAACACTATACTAACAGGGAAATTTTAAAGATTGTATTTATTAAAAAAAATTTGCACCTATCCGCCACACATGCAACGCCAGCGCTACCTGGCGGCGGCAATATTTAGTTGAAAAAAAAATACCGTTGAGCTTCCTAACGTGAGTAGAAGCCGCGAAGTTGGCAACACATGAGTGGTGGACGAAGCNTGATAGAGCTGAAATTATACCGTAAACCTTGAACTTGCTGGGGTAACTCTGAAACTCTCAAAATTATTGTTTTGGTGCCATTTGACAAAGGAACAGTAAACTGCAGCAGGGAATGGGAAAATTTTAATAATTTTCTACAGGGACATAGCCAGGGATATGCTTGGGGAAGGAGGTGGTGAATTAAAAATGTATATTTTTGGAAAAAAATATGAAAGCTGTAATTTTAAAAATTATTAGTTGAAAAATTATTTACAACCAATGGGCTGATTGATATAAAGAGATGGAATCACAAAATGCTTTAAACATCCTTCTTGTTCAAGAGACACCAGAGATTACATTTATTTACTGTATTTTAAAAATTAATTAGTACTTTTTTTAAATTTAATTTTTTTTTTTTTGGGGGGGGGGATATTTTATGATATCCACCCCCCTCCTCCACCAGGCATCTTCCCTGGATTTATGCTCACATAATGTTTACTATTACGTCACAAAATTTTGCCAAAACAAACATTTTGAGTATTTCGAAGTTACCTCAACATATTGAAAGTATTACGTTACGTATAGTGACTTTTAGGCGTAGTAACTTGGTGCTTACGCCGCGCGGCCTCTGTGAAAAGAGTCGGGGAATTTCTACGTCATAAATGTTGAGTGTGGAGTGAAATAAGTCCTGCTGAAATATACGCGCGCATGAAATAGAGGTGATCACGCGGCGTTGTATTTGAAACGAATGTCTCACGCGGCTGGGTTGTCTCTCTACGGAGCGTGAAGGCCGGCGTGTCACGTCAAAGCGAAGGTCGTGGGCTGCCATTGTTTTCATTGTCATCTCCTTGGAGGTGAGTCACATTACGCTGGAAACATACCGCGCGACTCCTACGGACAGACACCGATATTCATATTCGTGTCAACAAGCGCGTTTTGTACTCACACAACGCATGATTTACAGGCAATACAATGCCACCGGGTTCCTCCTGTGTCGGACAACGGAAGCTAGTACAAAAAGCAAAATCACGTGAATTATTATTTTAACGCTGCTGTACGTTTTTAAAGGATTGTATTTTTGATCCAGCGTATTTTACTGAATTCCCGTACAGGTGTGGGCTTTCAAGTATTTTGAGTCAGTTTTTTATTTTCAAACGGTCTTGTATTATTTTTGCGAGAACAAAATGTGTTGATACGGGCTTTGATACAGGATTTGTGGTCCGTTACCGCCTGCNTCTTGTATTATTTTTGCGAGAACAAAATGTGTTGATACGGGCTTTGATACAGGATTTGTGGTCCGTTACCGCCTGCACGGTCGTGTTAATACGTCAATAAGTTTGTCGGCACGGAATCAAGTACTCGATAATGCCTCCCCTCTACCGGATATGGAAGTTAAAGCGATACACGTTTTTGCAATCGTATAAATAAAGCTAATATTTAAGAGATTTTTTTAAAAATGGGTTGTCGAGTTATTACTNTCTTGTATTATTTTTGCGAGAACAAAATGTGTTGATACGGGCTTTGATACAGGATTTGTGGTCCGTTACCGCCTGCGCGGTCGTGTTAATACGTCGATAAGTTTGTCGGCACGGAATCAAGTACACGATAATGCCTCCCCTCTACCGGATATGGAAGTTAAAGCGACACACGTTTTTGCAATCGTATAAATAAAGCTAATATTTAAGAGATTTTTTTAAAAATGGGTTGTCGAGTTATTACTTTGTGAAGTTCAAACAATTAAACGCGGGCCGGTAATTAAAGCAATATACGAGTGGGCTTTGAATTCGTCACGATTATTTTTAATTCATGTTTAGGCCTAACCTAGTAGTTAATGTACTTACGTGTTGCGGTTAAATGACTGTAATCTCACTCATCCCCGATGGGGGGTGACAGGAAATGAACTCTTGCGGAAGCAGTTATCCCGTCAGGTCAGGCGGTTCACGTTTTGTAGCGTGCCAATTAGTGTCTGTAGATAGGGAAGCAGATTGTTCCTTTGTGATTAGAGAGCGTGGCTAGATCACCTGGCCGGGATGGATACTGGGCGTAAGCGGTTATTTCCGGCGCCAACCAATGCTACCACCCCACAGCGTGTCTGCAAAGTCGTAGACGATTACGCGAAAAACGCGGGGGAAAAAAATGCTGTGTCCAAAAAACCAGTACTACTTGCTCTCATTCACTTGTCCTTGATCCCTTCGCGTGTAATGACCTCCCCCTCACCCTGGCACTTTCTTAAAAGAGTGTCTGTTCGTTCCCCCTTCAATTTATGTTCTATCGAATTCTTCTCTACGCGAGTTTCATTTGTCCTTGTGAGAGCAGTAAGATTTTTTTTTTCGGCTACCGCAAGAAGTTGTACACACTGACGATTGAAATACTTCAAACAGTAGAGCGTCGATAATAACCCAATGGTATGTGTCGTATCGCCTTGGTTGAAGTGGACATTCTAATCCAGGGTGCATTNTTTTCGGCTACCGCAAGAAGTTGTACACACTGACGATTGAAATACTTCAAACAGTAGAGCGTCGATAATAACCCAATGGTATGTGTCGTATCGCCTTGGTTGAAGTGGACATTCTAATCCAGGGTGCATTCGTGCCCTTGCCGTGAATTTTGACAGCGGCGAAATGACGGTCAATCAATGGTCATTGAGCTTCGCGGTGTGCAGTACAGACCAACAAATTACCTACCCGTGTGCGATGTACACGATTGTGCACACACTGGGTCTGGGTGGGTTAACTTCTCGCCGACAGTTAGGTGGTTAGTGACGGAGCCATTTTCTAAGAGAAACAGCAACGGGTAAGGACTCGGCCATCACCCGTAGTGAAGCATCATCCTTGTCATTCGCCTGAAGTGATTGCGTGAAACCATGGAAAATCGAGATGAGGATGGTCGGATCGTTGTTCGAACTCGCATCCTCCCGAATGCGAATCCATTGCGCCGCCTCGCTGGGTTTTTACTTTGGAGGTTGGGGGGGTTACTGCCATTTAAATATTAGCAAACTATGCGTTGGTTTCTCGCAGTGTTAAAACTTCTTCGGGGACACGGATATCACGCCAGCAGCAGTTTGTGAAGGCGATACCGTTGTCTGCCCGTGCAGAACTGCAGCGGGTTGTTTTCCAGCTGACGCGGCAGTGGCTGGAAAAGCAGTTTTGTAGCGAGCGTACAAAATGCACGGAAATCCTTCATGCTTAATAGTGAACGTCTTTTACCCGTTTAACGTACGAGATTATGTTGCACGACAAACGCTACTATTTATTGGCTCACACGACATAATTCCGCAGATTGCCCTCAAATTCTGAAACTTTGAAATATAGCAAAATAAACTAGTGTTGTTTTCCTCGCAAATCTCTGTAGTGAAACGAGACTTGCTGTCATTTGTTTACAGAAAAGCGACTGTAATTAAAAATTATAAGAGATAACTTTTTCGTGAAAAGGCATAGCATTNCTGTCATTTGTTTACAGAAAAGCGACTGTAATTAAAAATTATAAGAGATAACTTTTTCGTGAAAAGGCATAGCATTAGAAGTGTAGGTTGATATGGAAAAAAAAAACCTTTAATGAGTTATTTTCCCAGCAGTGTTGGTTTTCATGCATTGCATGTCTGCAGCTTTGAGTAAGCACAGATCTCATNCTGTCATTTGTTTACAGAAAAGCGACTGTAATTAAAAATTATAAGAGATAACTTTTTCGTGAAAAGGCATAGCATTCATTAGAAGTGTAGGTTGATATGGAAACAAAAAACCTGTAATGAGTTATTTTCCCAGCAGTGTTGGTTTTCATGCATTGCATGTCTGCAGCTTTGAGTAAGCACAGATCTCATTTGCAAGCAACAGTGAGCCGACAGTCTTACAGTAGCTATATACAAGCCCAGTTTATAACTTTACATAAATACATCAAATAATTAAATACAGTCTCTAACATCGGAAACCATCTAGGTAAATACGAATNTTTATAACTTTACATAAATACATCAAATAATTAAATACAGTCTCTAACATCGGAAACCATCTAGGTAAATACGAATTGTATTGAAAACTGTGGAATTCGATTTTGTAAATCTTAAATATACCTAAAAAGTCAAAATTTCCGACGTCACAAAACGGCCTCTGTCTCTTTTATCATTCCTGTAATGACGCGTAATCGACTTCAGAAAATGGTCGACTACTATGATTCATACAACTTTTCCAAATGATGTCTTTCATTTCGCTATATGATTACAATGCGAAAGACAACTGAGAATTAAAGCATTGTTTTGGTATTAGTCCTGGAATTGTTTACGTAAACATAGCATCTTATCGAAAACGCTGACCTTGTCACCATTGGAAGGATAACGGACACGAGTTGATAAAGCTATCGCACTTCTTGCAATTCTGCGGCCAGAATACCCAGAAACCCAGTTCCCTCCCTGGCCAACGTGTGCGCGTGTAGCGTGTCGACGCGACAGAATATGCGTGGGATATTTACAGGTCTGGTTGGTTGGCACGCCTGCTCAGGCGCGAGATAGCGTCGTCTGACTGGGCTCGCCGCGGGGATGCGATAGAACACGTTGCCTTGCCGTCTCGTCGCCGCGTGCAGGGTTCACTGCTGGACATAGAAGCTGAGACTCGCTCCAGGCCGCCTGAGTAATGAAGCTGTTCAGGAACCTGCGTAACTCGAGTTGTTGCCTCATGTCGGGGAGAGAAGGGAGGGTGGCATGGAAATTATTTTATATGCTAAATTCCCAAGAAGTTCATGTTTATCTTACTTTCGCAATCCGACCATGTTTTTGACGTGCACTGAATGGCTCCGAGCCAGTAACATTCGTTAAAAAAAAACATCTACAAATAGCATCCCATTACAACACCCTGTTTTTGTTTGTTTTTCTGTTGGTTTTTTTTATAATGAATTTGTGTTTATCTTTTTGTGTTTGTTTTTATTACGTTTCCGTTCGTAATTACGTGTCCTTGCATACGTTTGTGTAGTTNTGTGTTTTTCTGTTGGTTTTTTTTTTATAATGAATATGTGTTTATCTTTTTGTGTTTGTTTTTATTACGTTTCCGTTCGTAATTACGTGTCCTTGCATACGTTTGTGTAGTTTTATTTCTACGTTTAGAAAAAAACAAACATTTAATTTAAATACTAAGCATTTCCTGTCAGAATTTAACATTTACCTTGAATGTTTTCATAAAACGAACACGCAAAACACAACAAAAGTTCAGGTAAACACAGACAAACNACGCAAAACACAACAAAAGTTCAGGTAAACACAGACAAACATGCAAAATGACAGACACAAATGCGTACATGTTGTTGTAGGAGTAATTTGAGTGTTGATGGTTAGAAAAATATGATAACTGAAGTAAATTGCTGAAATTAGTTAAAATGGCATCAATTAAATTTCGTTCCTTATTTATGCGAGTAGCAGAAAGCAAAACCAGGTTGAATTATCTGTTTTAATTTTGATTAATTCACGATCATTTAATGTAGTCTTGTTAATAGTAATGGACAAAAACGCAGAGTTCGCAACCACTGGATTATTCCCCAGTCTGTGCTCACAGCGACAGCTCACTTCAAGTCAGCTTTGCGTACCGGGTAGCAGCTAGCCTGCACTAACTTGCCCATAACTTGCACTGGCGGTGTCACTTTGTATTCGAAATGTACGCAGACAGAACGCGTCAAGTGGTTCAGAGAAGCAGAGGAACGGGGAAAGAATTGGCCACGTCTTGTACTAAGGAACCATCCCAGCATTCGTCTGGGGTGGTTTTGGAAAACCGTGGGAAACCTGATGGCCGGACCGAGATTCGAACCCGTGTCTCAAATGCGAAGTACAGTGGTGTACCACTGCGGCACCTCGCTCGGTTCACATCCGGAAGAAAAGCCGCCCCTGATATTCCTACGGAAAGTAATAAAACATTATATGGACGCTCTAGACGCTGCCCATTAAAACGTTAATTTTAAAAATAGCTGACTCGGCAGTAGTTACACTTCAGTTGGCGTGAAACTTGTCGCCAAGCCAGGTTAGCCACCTGTACAGCTTGCTACAAATAGAGTAATACCTGCATCCAGTTGGCATGCTTCCGTTACTGGGTTTTGGTGACGAACTGATGTCAAATATTGTACAGTACCGTATGTAGTTAGAAATAAGGAAGACGATTTCTCGAGCTGAAACCTTCTCGACTGCACGTTTTAAATAAATAACTTGTGACGTCACTCACTCCATCTGCCACAGTGTTGTGCGTTATCTTTCAACTCGGCGTACGATTGTTTGGCGAAGCAGTATTATTGGCTACTTTTACAATGTCACAGAAGTATATAAAACACACTCAAAACACAGAAAACAATTTTGACACTTGGACGCATTTACGTTATTATAATGGATATTCGGTGCAGCATCAAAGAAAGGCTATAGTGATGTCAAGGTTTTTTGACTTGGGTAGCGGTTTTGCACTCACGCAAGTCCCTTTCGCGATCAGCACAAGGTGAACTAGACATTTCGAAAGAATGTAGAAAAAATTTTTAACGTACCCGTGCAGTGTACGATGTATCCCCTATTTCAGGATTAAACAATATTATCAAAATACCAAATTTTACGGCTGCGTAATAAAACGCGCACGGAAAACGTCAACGGATTGAGCTGACGAATTATATAGTCTGTAGGAAATGCAAGCTAGAAACATATAATTCTGTACAATCTATCTTTAATGTACTACTCGTGAAGTGCCTAAGAGAGAAACCACAACATATCAAATATTAAAAATCTCAAACAGACGCGGCATTATTTTAAAATGATTTCGTAACGTCTCAGTTGTCCATCCATGTATCTGGAACTGTTAAACCGATTAGAACCAAACGTGTTTGTATGCGCAGTGACGTAGTAACCACATGACATATATACATTTCATTATCTGTTTCTTGAACTGCACTGATAAGATGTGTATAACCTAGTCCACGCCTCAGAAACTGTTCAACCGATTGTGACTGAATTTATTTACTAGTGATGTGCTTTGATTGTCGGTTTTAAATGGCTCTGAATGTTACAAGCAGCAGAGGTCTTATTAAGTTCTGAGGTAAGGTGTTGTTATTTCTCAGAAGTAAACTAAAGGCAATGATCTGTGTTTGCTTAAACTGCCTTATCAGAGTAAGTAAAATNTGTTGTTATTTCTCAGAAGTAAACTAAAGGCAATGATCTGTGTTTGCTTAAACTGCCTTATCAGAGTAAGTAAAATTCAATTGTTGCTCTCTGTGTCTTATTATAGTTACTGAGAAGCTCTCAAAGGGAATCAGTATTAAATACGCACGACCAGCAGGTCAATATCAAAATCAGTTTACTGGAAGCCCCGGGGGTAGTTTTGAGGTACCCTTTAAGCTTTTTTTTCTCTTAAAATGTTGTCTTTCCAATATTTTAAGATAATTCTTCAGTGGTGGGGAACAAATTTGCCGATTGGAACCAAACCACGTGTGTCGGCTATAACAGATGCGAACGTAAAATTCTTGAAGTATTCAGAAACCTTGTTAGTGTACTCTACTGAAAATCATATCCTCTGTTACAACTGTCTTTGGGACATTTCAACCGATGGCCACAAAGTGTAGTGTGCTGATATTATTCAAAATTTAGTTCCGAAAACTAGAGGGGGACAACCACGCTTAATTACGAATAAGCACATACAGGTGTAACCAAATCATTCTAAAACAAATTTTTTTTTTTCATTTTTTATTAGTTNCTAATTTTTTTTTTCATTTTTTATTAGTTTTCCTTATACCAGTTTTGCTAGGAATGCTTTTGTTTATTTTTAAATACGATAACAATGCTTGCTAAATAATTGCGTAAGTGCAAAACTATTTCAGAAAATTAAACGGCAGACAATTAAAAACAACACAGAATTCTTCAAATAAACAATACTTTTCTTAGTTATGTTTGTCTCGTTAGCTAAATACTTTGTATTATCTTCGTAGTCAAAAAACCTATTGCATGTAATATTTTTTCTGGAAGAACGGGTCATTTATATTACGGGAAAACAAGCTTTCGTCGCGGTCTCAGTTGCTGATTCACAAAGTTTTCCAAACTGTTTGGCGATGTTTTGCATCTTTTATACTCTAGAGAATATCCCTTGTAAAATATTCTCGTCTTCGCTCTTCCCTGACTGTTGTAGTCTGGGCCTTATTTCCTTGTTAACGCAGATTTACCGCTTGGTTTTACGACAATTTTCCTTTTAGTATAAATCCAAATTGCTTCCCTTACTTGTACGAGAATTTCCTTTCAAATGTTTTGTTTTGCGAGTTCTTTAAAAATGAATTAGTTATTTGGATATTCGAGTGATTACATCTCCCGTGAAATATGATGTAACATTTTGAGTAGGCCTACATAATGTTTAGGTGCGCGAGATAAAGAATATGATGACAGATGTTGAAAAAAAAAACCAGGCTTTACTGTGATTTCATCCCTGGATACATGTTTGCTACCTAAATAACTCTACACCTGCAGCATGCTCAGAAATCGTTAGTAGCTAAGTGCCGTTACATTTTTTTTTCAAACTATTGCAAAAAAATAATGTCTCCTGGCTAGAGAACTACATGGTAAAAATCCTCCAGTTGGCAGTTTTTACTTCCATTTTTGTTGTTCAAAAGTTGCCTGATACTAATTTTACGCACATAAGGAGTGGGGTAAATATCAGGAATTCAGTTATGTAATTAATGCCCTTAACTATAAAAATAATAAAGTTATCTTAACAAATTCATAGCCAATCCCATGCTACCAAACCAGCTTCTCTTTTTAAAATTAAACACAGCATTCAATCAGTTGAAGACACATGAAAACTTTTTCGAAACCAAAATTTAATGAAATTTATTTGCAATTGTTAAATATGTCATGTTATATTAAATATTTATATTTTCTACATAAAATTGTATGCAAGGTTGCAATATTTTTTACTTGCTGGTTACCAAAATATTCCACGTGTTGTTTAATCTGTTTTTATATACCTACTAAATATATTTATATTTTTTTTCAGTAGGTATATTAAAACAGATTAAACAACACGTGGAATATTTTGGTAACCAGCAAGTAAAAAATATTGCAACCTTAAAATATTTTTATGTAGAAAATAGAAATACTCAGTATAACACGAAATATTTACCACTTGCAAATAAATTTCATTAAAATTTGGATACGAAAAAGTTCTCATGTGTCTTAAACTGATTGAATAATTCGTTTAGTTTTAAAAAGAGAAGCTGGTTTGGTAGCATTAGATTGGCTATAAATATATATATATAAAGAAATCTTACTTATATATATAAGTAAGATTTCTTTCTGTTTAGCCATGCTAAACTTCAGTTATCATTTTCATTATAGTATTCATAATGTGAAACGCACACGTGTGTTGTCCCAGGAACACACATATGTAACCCCTTTTACTTGCCTAGATGCTACACGCAAACTGACATCCTTTCGAACAAACTCGTCAGTCGTCTCAAAATGACTACAATAACCAAACGTAAATTAAATGAAATTGCTGTCACAGGATTGAATAATAGCTTCATTTCATAACGAAAACATAAACGGCTAGTGGTTTATTTACCTTCAAAGTTGTTTCAGTATTAACTGATTAATGAGTTAACTTAACACAAGTGTATCCGTAAAGGCACTAAAAAAACGGTTTTGTGGTGACCAAAAAAATTTTGTTGTCAATATAGACAAGACAAAAGATTTTGTAGCCCCGACAATTTTTTTTTTTTTTTTTTTNACTACAAAATGACGTTTGTGGTCACCAATAAATACAGTGTAATAACGTGTTCCGTAGTTGCGGCGAAAATGTTACGATGACAGCAGCAAAACTGGTTAGTGAGGTTCTCAAAGGCGTTTTGCGAGTTGGGTACTTTTACAGATAGGGTCTAACAACAATTAAAAACTACATTCAAAGTTGTCATGAGTGGAACTCGAACCGCGGACCTATCAACTGCAAGATCAGCATGTTACCATTACGCTACCTTGCACGACTTTAAACGGTTGTCTTCGGCATTTTTATAATAGAAATCAAATTTGTGGCACACACGACAAGGCTTGCACACTTCACCTCATGGAAAGTTAATTTTCTGGAATCATTTACGTGCAACATTTACTTACTTGGAATAAAGGAATGATACAATCCGTTCATTGGTACTGAAGAATATCCCTCATGAATTAGTTCGTAGCCTGATGCAAAGAAGGGGCCGCGGTGCCTGAGTGGTTAGCCTGCTCGCCTCTCACAAAGGCGAACCGGGTTCAATCCCCTGCCGGGCCACTCCCGGATTCTCGTATGCGAGAATCGTGTCGTACGATGCCGCTGGTCAGCGGATTTTCTCGGGGATCTCCTGTTTCCCTTGCCCCTTCATTCCGGCGCTGCATCATACCTCAATCACCCTCATCGGCTCTCAAGACCTCGCCGTTAAGAGCCGCCAAATCTCTCCAATCACTCACTCACTCACTGATGCAAAGAACCAAACACAGACACACATGTCGCCGTGGCCAGACGTAAGAATATGCCAGAGCGCATGAGCAGAATATAACGGATGTAGTTTTGCAGTCGCAGCAAAATGTTTTACTGTGGAGATCATGAATGCTGTTGCTGCCGACTAAATATTTCGTGGCAGCCAATGAACGTTTCTTTCAATAAACAAATGTGTTAAATGAGCACTAAAATAGCTCTAGTACTAGTCAATCTTCTTGTTATTGGGCACCACAATCTGTTTTTACCAACAGCAAAATTTCGCCTTGGAAAGCATCAAACAAACAGTTTTTTTAAGCACTAACAATTTTTTTTTCGGTGGGTAGTTGTCGGGATGCGAAACCGCAGTACTATATACAAGTATATACGAGTACATTAGTTATGAAAAACGATGACTAGATCGAACCTCAATATGGCTGCATTTCGACCATTTGGCTACTCCCATTCTGCTAAATGCTATAACGACCTTGAACTGGGCTACATGTGGATGAATCCGGCTACGGTTGGCAACACTCGCCTAGGGCACAAAGTGCTTAAGTTTACACAGGTGAAACAGGCGCTAGTCCCGCGAGCTCCAGCCGCACGCGCCAGCAAAATGGCGTCACTGGCCAGCAACATGTCGGATCGCCGNGCGTCACTGGCCAGCAACATGTCGGATCGCCGTTCGCCAATCAGCGCTCGGGAACCTACTTGCCAGCCGGCAGCCGCAGACAATAGAGAATCTTTGGTAGCACGCAGTAGCCAGCGAGACACGCAAGGCCCGTGCCCAGAGCTTCGCGCAGCCAATCAACGAGCGGGT
>NQII01007083.1:11135-48795 GCA_002778355.1 Clitarchus hookeri | reverse complement strand
TACTACTTTCTGCGCTTGGCTGAGGGATTCTAATCGATCACCAAAGTTAAGCAACGTTCCCAGCGGCACACATTTGGATGGGTGACCGTTTAGTGGCATAGCATATGAGCGCTTCCAGACTTCGGAGGGCACGTTAAATATTCGGCCCCGGTTGTTATCGATTGGTAGCAGTCGTTAAGCCATTTCAGAGGTCCTTGGGCGGCCTGATAAACTCTGACACCAGAGGGAAAAAGATATTTCGGTCACGTTCCCAGTCGTTGCAGAATTACGTTTTGTTGTTATTCAACAAGAACCGTAAAATTTTCCGGGATAAAAAGTATCCTATGTCCTATTCCAGGGCCCAAAGTACCTACATACCAAAGTTAATCCAAATTCGTTCAGCCGTTATGGAGCTGAGTGGTAACAAAAAAAAAAAACACACACACACACAGCTTTCGCATTTATAATATTAGTAGGATGTAAAATATTATTACACTGAGTGCGCACAAATGCGGTGCGTTGTCCCTGTGGTGTATTCTTCCTTACCTAGTTGAGCTTTGTCTGCACCAGGCGGAGGAATATTCTGCAAGTAGAACTTCAGCAGAGCTCCGGAAAAGTGTGACGTAACCGGGAATGGACGGTAGTTTACAGCCTGTACAGTCTATAATCCAGAGACTCGCGTTGTGATGCTGACAAAGGTGTGCCCAAGGCCACTTGGCAGGGTGAATTTTCCACAGAGTATTTTAGATTATAGAAGCGAAATAACCTATTACTCCACGAACTCTACACCGGGAAAAAGAAATTCTGTCAGCAAAAGAAAATGTTTTGTTGGTATCGGCCTCGCCAAAAGGGGGCCGCGGTCGCGGAGGTGTATTAGCCAGACTACTCGCCTCCCGCCAAGGTGTCACCTGGGCTTTCGCATGTGGGAAACGTGGCGGACGTTGCCGCAGCCGGCGGGTTTTCTCGGTGCACTCCCGTTCTCCGGCTCTTGCATTCCGCCTCTGTTATACAGAATGTATCTACATTCGACCGACAAACTTCGGCTGCAAGTAAATCACGAAAAAAAGAAGTTGAAAACATATAGACCTATGGACCTACAGATATTGGAGAAAATATGTAAGATGGAACGCTGCGTTTCTGGATAACGTGTAAGGGTAAAATGATCTACAAACACCACAAAACCTGTCGCTTCATGTAAATAATAATGGTTACCGCTCTTATTGCGAGCCATTCGACATGACGCGGTAGCACATGTGGGATCTTATTGATAGAATATGAATCCGCATGTTCCAATTGACGAAAAGGTTGGCCTTGAGTAAACACCCTAACTCCAACCGTTGTCGAGTAGTTCGAGTTTGAAATTTCAAAAGAGTTATGTTCAAAACCTGGCAGACGAGCAACACACACAACACCCAATATAGAATTGTTGCGAATATCAAAGAGGAAGATAACGGAGAGGGGACTGAAACATTCAGACATATGAGGTAACAAATGTATGGGGTGGTGGGGGGTAACAAATGTACGCGGGGGTGGTTTACCGGTATTTAATTTTTAAGTTGTAGCAATAAGAGGATGCCAGGTAATTTCACATTGTCATTTATTACATAATGACGTGCAATACGGTGGTATAAACGCGCATTGGATGAGGTGCTCGAACTGTCGGCCTCCAACCTCGCTGCAGAGTGTACATCGACGATGCCACGATTGCCAAACACGGTCAAACACGCCGGGTGCGGTTCTTATGATTTCGGCAGCAGCGTGTATCCTGGCCACGATGTCCTCCAGAGACACTAGTGGAGTCTCGTACATCGAACATTTCATAGCACCCTACAAGTAAAAGTGAAGCGGTGTAAGATCTGGGGACCTCGCAGGCCATAACTACGGCCTACCGCGGCTTATCCATTCACCTGGAAACTTGGTGTCAAGGCACTCTCGAACATGTGCACCAAAGTGCGGTGGTGCGCCGTCATGCTGCAGCCACATTTCTTGTCNTGTATCTACATTCGACCGACAAACTTCGGCTGCAAGTAAATCACGAAAAAAAGAAGTTGAAAACATATAGACCTATAGACCTACAGATATCGGAGAAAATATGTAAGATGGAACGCTGCGTTTCTGGATAACGTGTAAGTGTAAAATGATCTACAAGCACCACAAAACCTGTCGCTTCATGTAAATAATAATGGTTACCGCTCTTATTGCGAGTCATTCGATATGACGCGGTATCGTGGGATCTTATTGATGGAATATGAATCCGCATGTTCCAGTTGACGAAAAGGTTGGCCTTGAGTAAACACCCTAACTCCAACCGTTGTCGAGTAGTTCGAGTTTTAAATTTCAAAAGAGTTATGTTCAAAACCTGGCAGACGAGCAACACACACAACACCCAATATAGAATGGTTGCGAATATCAAAGAGGAAGATAACGGAGAGGGGACTGAAACATTCAGACATATGAGGTAACAAATGTATGGGGTGGTGGGGGGTAACAAATGTACGCGGGGGTGGTTTACCGGTATTTAATTTTTAAGTTGTAGCAATAAGAGGATGCCAGGTAATTTCACATTGTCATTTATTACATAATGACGTGCAATACGGTGGTATAAACGCGCCTTGGATGAGGTGCTCGAACTGTCGGCCTCCAACCTCGCTGCAGAGTGTACATCGACGATGCCACGATTGCCAAACACGCCGGGTGCGGTTCTTATGATTTCGGCATCAGCGTGTATCCTGGCCACGAGGTCCTCCAGAGACACTAGTGGAGTCTCGTACACCGAACATTTCATAGCACCCTACAAGTAAAAGTCAAGCGGTGTAAGATCTGGGGACCTCGCAGGCCATAACTACGGCCTACCGCGGCTTATCCATTCACCTGGAAACGTGGTGTCAAGGCACTCTCGAACATGTGCACCAAAGTGCGGTGGTGCGCCGTCATGCTGCAGCCACATTTCTTGTCGAATCCCAAGTTGAAAGTTTTCCAGCAACTCTAGTAAAAACCTGTTCCAAAAATATGAGGCACCGATCAGCCTTTAACCAAGCGGGCAACATGTACGGCCCAATTAAACTGTCACCTAAAACACTACACCATGCGTTAACGCCGAATAGCTTTTGGTAATTGCGGGTGAAGGGCACTTGCGTGTTCGCCTCTGTCCACACGCGACTGTTACGAGACGTCAACACACATTCTCTTGTGAATCGCGCTTCGTCGGTGAACAATACGACACTTGGGAAATGCGGCTCTACTGCACATCGTTGTAAGCACTACTGCACGAACTGTAAACGTTGTGGATGGTCTTCAGACTTCAAGTGGTGCACTTTCTCTCGGTGATATGGATGGAGCAGCTGTTCATGCACAACTCTCCACACATTCATGTGTCCAGTATGGGCCGCATGCGCCACTTGACGGCCGCTGGTAGATGGCAACTCACGGAACCTCCGCAGCACCTCCTCCTCAAAGTGAGGTGTTCGTACCGACCTTGGATTAGGCCTGTACACCTGTAAAATATACGTTATTGGGACAGGTACGCTCGGTTTCCCAGTGTACAGTGATCGCTGTGACGTCACGTAAACGCACTGTTTGTCTCTTTTACTCACCATAAATGCCCCCTGTTCGCGAAGCCTCCTGTCAATGGCTGTGAACGTTGAACGTAATGGCAAATGTCTGTTTGGATACATTTCCCTGTGCATGCGTGCTGCAGCCCTACTGTTGCACTGCGCAGCCGCATACACAAGGTGAAGGTCAGACATTTCAGACCAAGTAAAACGATATATTACGCGATACTCCAACTAAGCCCCTGTTCCACTCCGCTAAACACTAGTACGATGGTTTCGGCCGAGTAAACGACTGAACGTATCACAGGAAACACAGGCCAAAGACCCTCTACTTGACGATGGCGTGTGTCGTGTTGTGGCCTACATGGTAGGCCGTTATGACGGGCAACTAATCCTCCACGTAACTGTATGACGCCATCCCTCACGCAACCGTGTTGTGATACCTGCGTATAAACGGTGTTTACCCGTTACCAGCCTCGTACACGAGTTGGCCATGATAACCATTTCACAAAGTCGATATACAACGTACACCTCATCCACGATCACAACACACACTAGTCGATTCTTACACAGAAGAGACATTTGTTAACTTGTGGTATGGACAGTGACGATGTCATACAATTACAATTATCGAATACTACTGTAAATGCTACATTTTTGCACGCATTACGGTGGTGTCCTATGTTCTTATAATACTCATGCTGGGTAAACCACAATTCACTCACCACGCTCGAGTCTCACGTCATGGAAATGGCACACAGACAGATGTAGTGTAATTTTCTATAGTTTCTATTTATTGTGATTCACAGCATTTCTCCTAACTCCACTGTTACGTACGTACCTCTCTCTGTTATTTTGTCCCTTAGATATATGCAACCATTCGATTTAGGATGTTGTGCGTGTTGCTTGTCTGCCAGGTTTCGAACATTTGACATTTCAAACCCGAATTACTCGAAAATGGTGGGGGTTAGGGTGTTTACTCAAGGCCACCTTTTTCGTCAATTGGGACATGCGGACTCATATTCCATCAATAAGATTCCACATATGCTACAGCGTCATGTCGAATGGCTCGCAATAAGAGAGGCAACCGTTATTATTTCCATGAATTAAATTGTTGACAGAGACAGGTCAGACGTATTGTTCCATCTTATATTTTCTCCGATATCTGTAATATTCTGGTGCGTTAGGTCCAACTTCAAAGACGTGTACCACCCTTGGGAGTCGATTTAGACCATAGGTCGTATATACACTGAAGAGCCAAAAAAAAACTCGTACACCTGCCTAATATTGTTAGGCCCCCCCGAGCACGCATAAGTGCCGCAAGACGACGTGGCATGGACTCGACTAATGTATGAAGGCATGCAGGAGGCAATCCACACCATGAATCCTGCAGGGCAGTCCACAAATCCAATCTGCGCCAATTTGAGAAATGGTTGCACGTCTGTCACGTTTAATGATTTAATGATTCTCGTCAGTCGTCGTTTGTCCCGTTCTTTCACGAACTTTTTCCGGCCGCAGCGATGTCGAAGATGTGATGTTTTACCGGATTCTCGATATTCACGGTACACTCGTGAAATGGTCGTACGCGAACATCCAAATTGTATCACTACCTCGGAGAATCTATGTCCTATCTCTCGTGCGCCGACTATAACACCACGTTCAAACTCACTTAAACTTGATAACCTGCCATTATAGCAGCGGTAACCGTTCTAGCTGCCGACCGCATCGCGTTACTCTGATAGATTCCATACCTCTGTTATTTGCATACGCACGCCTTTACCAGTTTTTTTGGCTCTTCAGTGTATGTTTTCAACTTTCTTTTTTCGTGATTAACCTGCAACCGAAGTTTATCTGTCGAATTTGGATACAACCTGTATATCCACCCCAATTCACTATCACCGGCGCTCAAGACCTCGCTCTTAAGGGCAGAACAAACCCTCTATATAAACTCCCCACACACAGATCATCAGTTAGATTTAATGCTAGAGTAGGTAAAGTTCAATGGCAACGANCCCTCTATATAAACTCCCCACACACAGATCATCAGTTAGATTTAATGCTAGAGTAGGTAAAGTTCAATGGCAACGACTCGCCGACCTGTATAGTATGTTCTGGCAACACAACTTCCACCTTACGTTCAGCAAAATNCTCTTAAGGGCAGAACAAACCCTCTATATAAACTCCCCACACACAGATCATCAGTTAGATTTAATGCTAGAGTAGGTAAAGTTCAATGGCAACGACTCGCCGACCTGTATAGTATGTTCTGGCAACACAACTTCCACCTTACGTTCAGCAAAATAACGCAGTGGCAACAGAGGTGAAACTGCCGCTTGTTGCGCGAACTGCAGATGCACGCGCCAGCAAAATGGCGGCACTGGCCAGTAACATGTCGGAACGTCGTCCACCAATCAACACCTGGCAACCTACTTGCCAACCAGCATCTCTTACTATAGGGACCTTACGTAGCACGCGGTAGCCAATCAGACAAAAGCTCCGTTCCCGGAACCTCGCGCAGGCAATCAGGGAATGGGTACGCTAACATCAAAGTAACCGCCAAACCATCTCGCCTTTGTGAGCTTACCCACTCTATGTCAATGTTCTAATCCTAATGCGAGTTGAGTTTTCCGGGTGTCTGATGCCTGCGTGTACAGCTGACCTTTTCCCACCCCCGAGCCCTTCAGGTAGAATAAGTATAGGCCGTTCACGGTAAACTTAGAACTTTCGAAAGTCTTGCTTAACATCTACTTGCATGCGCGTTGTGTATTCTTCCGATATTAAAAATTATCATTGCCATGGACATGATCACTTTACGTAAACTTTACGTTGTCTACCGATGACATGGCGTCCTCCGTCCAGCTAAAGTTTATTCTACTCAGGTTGGTAACCTCAATGCTTTTAGTTTGGAAACTAAATTCTTTCGCCACTATGTAAGCGCTAGTGTCGCATGTGTAGCGGATTTTCTTTATTTTCTTGGTTAAAACCAAATAATAGCAATAATCATAAATCAAAAATATCTTCTCTTTTATTATTTGCTAAGCTTAGAATTTTAAGTTTTACAGCTCTACTTTTTAGTTTCCTGTTGAATTGGTTTTATTAGAATGTTTATACAATGACTAAGCATCAGTAAACGCACTAACAAATACTTTTACTATCATAATTGTAACAAAAAATACAAATAAACTCTCAAGCTCTATTTTCGAACGATGGCAATCCAATGAGTAATTAAACAAATATACACAGTTGTTGCAACTAAATATTTTATTGACAGGCTAATTTATTTTGTCCCAACACACATAACTTCTGTTAATTCTAGTGTGTATTTTGTTACACGAACAAAATTTAATTTTATTGCTTTTCAAGATTTATTTACTTAACAAAATATTTTGTTTGGTCAACTAAATATATTTCTGGCTGTATACAAACAAATGACTTGTTTGCTTTTCTCTCAGTGCAATGGAATCCACAAATAACATTAAAAATACCGCGAGCCTCATTCTATTTATCACGTGTCTCGGGGCTGCAAGCCAGGGGAAAATATTAGTGTGTTTTAACACTTTTGCGATGGGTCGTCCTTATCCCTTGGCCACGACTATGGGCGAAAACCTCAAGTATTCTGTATCTAGAGGCAGTGATATTTCGCGAAAAGATTTCGAGACAAGATACAGTCCAAAGCACTGTAGGGTCGTCCAGCTTCTTCGATCGGCTAAAAAAATGTTCTGGCCCGTGTTAACCGTTTGCGCGCGAATCACGAAGGGTCAAAGTCGGAGTTACTTAGTCCTGAGTGGCTTGGTCGCAGACGGACACGGCACCAGCAGCCAATGGAGGTATAACAACAGCTGATGTGTGTATATAGTATTGAAGTCTACTGGCCCTATCTACATCTATTCTTCGGCGGACGCTACCGCTTCATGTTCGAAAGCCAAGGCAACCCGTTGTCGTCCATCGCACGGCGGTTGTGAACGGCGAGCGCGTGGTTCGTGTTCTTCTCCCGTGACCCGACGCGAGAACTCCGGTGTCGTCCTGCAGGACGCAGTGTCCTGCCGTCCTGCCCGCGGTGCGTCGGCAGGCTTCCAGGAACGAGCTGCAGTCGCAGATAAGGAGCCGAGTGCAAGGATTCCACGCATTCTGGCTCCCGCTTTATCGCACGCTCTTCGCTCCCGCGCTTGAGTCACGTTCCTCTTATACTGTATTTCCGGACGTGCGCAAACCGCACAGGCACACTGTGTTCGAAAAAAAAAAACTGCGCATGTTTTCTGCATGACGTGCTACTGAGCGTTTTCAGGGAACTCGTACGACATGATGCAGATATAATAAATGAGGAAGGTTGGTATTTATTACTGTAACCCGGAGACATTCCGATGAATGATTAGTAGGGCCAGTGACTTTTCGCGTAAAAATCGGAGCGCACAGTAGACTTCAATACTATATACACACCTCAGCTGATGGTATACCTCCATTGGCTGCTGGCGCCGTGTCCGTCTTTGACCAAGCCACTCAGGACTAAGTAACTTCGACACTGAACCTTCGTGATTCGTGCGCAAACGGTTAACACGGGCCAGAACATTTTTTTAGCCAATCAAAGAAGCTGGACGACCCTACAGTGCCTCGGACTGTATCTTATCTTGAAATCTTTTCGTGAAATATCACTGCCCCTAATGATTAGGCCACTGGTTCGATGCCGTCTAACTGTGCCGCACTACGTGATCGGCAATGCGGGAAGTTTGAAAGGTTTCCTTTCAGGTATTTGAAGCTCTTCATTTGATGTTCTTAAAACTGGTCAGTTTTTTNTGCGGGAAGTTTGAAAGGTTTCCTTTCAGGTATTTGAAGCTCTTCATTTGATGTTCTTAAAACTGGTCAGTTTTTTTGCCCCGATTACTATCCGTCCTCTGTGATAGCACGGCACAGATATGACTACGCCAGTTATGATTGATTACTTTATTTGTCTGAGTCTTGTTAATTTGATGAACTACCGTGGCGCAGTCGGTTGGTGCGCCGCCGGCCTGTGGTGCGGGAGGTTCTGTGTTCGAATCCCAGGTAAGGCAGGGGTGTTAGTTTAAGTTAGGTCATAAGTTAGTTTGTAAGCCGTCCCTTGATAACACCAGGGGAACGTTGATAAGCCTTATACAATACAACACAAGTCTTGTTAATTTGCTTATCTTGTGAAAACAAAAACGAAATGCTCTCCCCCCCTTTATGATCAATTGTGCGTAAAATTGATTTCCCGGAATTATTGAAAGCGGCGCATTGCATCTAAAAAGTGCAAGGAAGTCATGGGTATTTTTTCCAGGTTATTCCAAGATGTATTCGATACACGTTTTACTAGGTAAATACGTAACGCTTTCGAAATTTTTTTTGTATTTCACGTGACAGCTATTTTAGCAATGTGTGGGGATTTGTATTGTGGCGAACTCCGAAGTATTCGTGTGTAGTTTTCTAGGTTGCAAAATATTCCGGGGATCTGGGGAAGAGATTAAAAATTGGTCTCGTACACGTGCGAAGTTCCCTGCGGCCACAGAACAGACAAGTATACGGAAGTAAAACGGCGTGGCGGTTCCTTTGGCATGGCCGTACCCAACCTGTGATTGGTTTCGCGAGGCTCTGGAGCGGGCGAGTACATTAGCTGCCGTNGACGTTCCGACATGTTGCCGGCCAGTGACGCCATTTTGCTGGCGCGTGCAGCTGTAGTTCGCGGTACAAGCGGCAGTTTCACCTCAGCGTGTTTAAATACGCATGATACGATCACACACCCGCGGTATTTACTAAACAACCGGTGCGGTCACGTTGGGTGATATGCTCAGACTTTACTACGGCAAATATTGCAATAGCATGTCTTCTAAAGAAAGTTTTGTTAATAAAGATGTTTTAATTCCATCGTCTTGTCAAGTAAAGTAACCAAAAATTCGTCAGGTGCCAAAGAAAATCTAGGGAATCGCCCGATAGCCTATTTGATGATGTGCGACTATAGTCTATTCGCGATTTCTTCACACTTTTTGATTAGATCCTTTGAAAAATCACCCTAAAGATGACGTGCTTAGTTGTTGCCTAAATATGCCACGTATCACAGGCGTTTTATACTTGTGATAACCTAAAAGTACCTTCTTTTTGGTTAAATAGAACTTTTACTCATATTTTATTTTTAAATTATAATATTTTGTTTATAATTAATATGAGTAATTGCAGGGAGCAAATAGGTGTGATGGTAATGCCTAGTAATAAATAGTTCTTATGCAAAATATTAATTAGACTGAGTGCGCAAGATTACGCTGCGTGGTCCCTCTGGCGTAATTTTCCAGACTCGTTTAAACTTTGCTTGCATGGGACGGAGGAATATCCTGGAAGTAGAACTTCAGCAGGCTTCAGAAAAGTTGTAAGTAACCGAGAATGGACTATATCACGGAACTTCCCTAGAATTCTTCAAAATTGATTGGAGGAGCTCGCGGTAAACGTAACCATGTGTGCAAGCACAAAAGTGTTAACTAGGGTGGATTCAGATAAAAAGNGGGGGTGATGGCTTAGAGGGGACATGAAACTGTCCTGTAAATGTTGTAAAACTTAAATAAAGTAATATCATAATTGTTTAACCCATTCAGACCCAGTGTACAGAATTGTGTGCATTGCACACGGGTAGGTAATTTTTGGTCTCTGTTTCACACCGCGAAGCTCAATGACCAATGAGTTCTCATGTGAGTAAACGATTCGTAAACCGCGTAACTGGTCTAGTTCATGATTGGTTCATATTACTGTAGCTTAACATATAGCCGACCGCTCGTTGGCAGTGACAACGAAGCAAGTGTTGTGTCGACTACAGTACAGCATGCATCACAACATTTTGTGTTTGCAACACCTGAAAACAGTAAATCATTAAAGTGGGTCTGAAAGGGTTAAAATACTGATTTTATTCGATTAGTTAAAAATAGCCACGGATCCGAGAGTCTAGACTTGCCGCACCCCCTCAATGGGAAGATATCCCCCCCCCAACCCCCTCACCTAAGAAAGTTCAGATCCGCTCCTGGTACTAGCCTCATGACCTTACGCTCTCCACAGATGTACCGCGGCGACACGGTCGCAGGTGCCTTCGCGTCTTTCTTTTTTCTTCCCAAACTGCCTTCCGGGGTACCTGTGCCGCGCAATAAAAGAAGTGTTCGGCATTCTTGTGTTGGCCGGAGCTTTCAAACGCGGAAGAACTGGGGTCCATCTGTCAGCCAGGAATGTGTCGGCTCACAGAAATAGCATCTTCCCTTCCTCCTCGGACGGGCTAGCTCCAATCTTGTACCCTCGCGCCCACTTGAAATACCCTAAAAGCGACGGCGTGAGTGAGAAGCCGTCGCCGCCGACAGCCAGCTCATCTACAGCAAGTCCACGAAGTCGTGCTCCGAGCGCGCCTTCGTCCAGCTGCCTATAGGCTATTCGCGGTAAAGTGAGCACTGATTACGGTGAAAAAGCTCAATTGAAATTATTTGATTAGGGTGAAAAAGTTAAATTGAAATTATTTGATTACGGTGAAAAAGCTAAATTGAAATTATTTCATTAACGGAATGCTTGATTAAAAGATTATTTTGATGTAATAAAAAATGTAATAAAATATTACTTCCGTTATACTTAATAGAATTAAACTATTACCTAAAGTATCAAAAACTTTTATGCATCATACAACAAAGTATAGAAAAATAAGCTAAAATAAGCTAATGGGTTCATACCTTATCAATGGAATATTATCCTTTTTCTAATTATAAATAAATCATCAAATATATTATTTAGAATAATTCTTATTATAAGAGTAATATTTTCTATTTCATCTAACTCATGATTTAGAGTGTGAATAGGGATAGAAATTAATATAATATCATTTTTACCTATAATCATAGAACACAAAAAGCCCTCTCATTTGGAATAATAGTCAATAAATATATTTTATTTTAGCGTTAGGTGTTAACTTCCGAGTATGGTGAAATACACACACTGTGATTATTTCTTACATGTCAATATTTATTTTAAAAGGGTGGTTAAAGGATAAAAAAAAATGGCTGAAAGGAAAATGTAATTAGGGCCTCAAAAGTGCTCACTTTACCGTGAATGGCATATACTTGATCGCATAACGACTGAGCTACGAAACTCGTATTTATTTCGGTACTATATTGAATTTGCCAAATTACGGCAGCATTACAATCGTGACGTTATGAGTTCGTGGTTCAGTCGCTATGGATGTAAAGTCAACAAATAGCTGTTTGGATATAGGTAGGGCCAATGACTTTCCGCGTAAAAAACGGAACACACAGTAGACTTCAATACTATATACACACCTCAGCTGTTGTTATACCTCCATTGGCTGCTGGTGCCGTGTCCGTCTTTGACCAAGCCACTCAGGACTAAGTAACTCCGACTTTGACCCTTCGTGATTCGTGCGCAAACGGTTAACACGGGCCAGAACATTTTTTAGCCAATCGAAGAAGCTGGACGACCCTACAGTGCTTTGGACTGTATCTTGTCCAGGAATCTTTTCGCGAAATGTCACTGCCCCTAGATATAGGGGTACTTTCGGAATTTTTTTAAAACAAAAACGAGCTGGAGTTGTACCTAGAATCCAATATGGCGGGAGGAGGCCCGATGTTTTTGTTCCCTCGCGCTTGAGGCACAGAAGTACGGTCGACAGCACCCCGTCGCCCTTACGTACAAGGAGCTGAACCGACGTGCAGCACCTCCGTGCGTCGTGACGCTTTCCTCAGCAAGTTACACCCGGAACAATGACATTTTGTCACACGCGACGAACGCCCGCAGATTTACCTACGACCGTGCTGTGGCACTTTGATCCTAACTGGGCAGGTGAGCTTTGAAACAGCCTTTCTTTCTCTCTTACTTTACCATTTTCGCAACTTTTTTTTTTTAACGCACTTAATATGATAAGAACAAAACCGCAAGGGCTTAGATAATTGGTTTTTATCCTTCATGGCAAAACGTCGTATTCCGAGGACATTTATTTGTAGAGATCGTTGGTTTGATTATGCGTCGTCGCTACGTTCATGTAAAAGTGGTGTAGTGGAACCCGCCGTTTTGCCGTACGAATTCTGTCATTGCTGGTTTAATTCTGGGCAAATTTCCACTTTCATCTCTAATAGCGATTTTCTCAGAAAGAGGAGCAGTTTAACTATTCAAATTTTATTACGTTCACAAATATCGTTTTGAAGTGATGCCGTACTCCTCCTTCATTGCTATCGCACTATGGATTATTAATTTATTATAATGTTTTTATCTTGTAAAAATTAAGTAATTTGTCGACTGCTCAGTGAGGGGATCACTGAGGTAAAATATGAAGAGAAAGTTTGCTGGAAAGCATGAAAGGAAATGTTTCATAACTTACAGCGCGTTCGCCCATTTATTTGAGTAATATCCAAATATTAAAGTTTTGATAAGAGTAGCTGCAGTAAACATTTTGCCACAATAGGCCTATTATTTTTAAGAAGGATAATATAGTAAAAGACAGTACAATACAACTCTTTACTTCAGCCTTTATTTAAAAACTTTCAGTCTGATTTGTTTACAGCACCATAGTACCCAAGGAGAAGTGCACCACGTGAAATAAAAGTAACAAACTACATGAAAAAACCTTAATCACATACATAATATTAATATGACCTCTGCCACGCACAACGGGCGTGCCACGCTAATGTCAAAACATAGTACAGATATGTTATGAGTGGGGGCAGTGATATTTCGCGAAAAGATTTTGACACAAGATACAGTCCAAAGCACTGTAGGGTCGTCCAGCTTCTTTGATTGGCTAAAAAATGTTCTGACCCATGTTAACCATTTGCGCACTAGTCACGAAGGTTCATTGTCGGAGTTACTTAGTCCTGAGTGGCTTGGTCAAAGACGGACACGGCACCAGCAGCCAATGGAGGTATAACAACAGCTGAGGTGTGTATATCGTATTGAAGTCTACTGTGTGCTCCGATTTTTACGCGAAAAGTCACTGGTCCTAGTTATGAGGCCTTATCGCTGAAAGTCTCTACGATCTTCAGAGGAGTTGTGACGATACATCTTGTCTCACGACAGTGTTTTCACATTCAATTAACAGCGACGCAACGGTACACCTTCCAAGCGAGAAGTTTACCAACTTCAGTGCAACGCGAAGGTAACGTAGTTTCAGCCATTTAGATTTAAGTAATGATTACGTTCTGACTGGATTGTTTGTTGTTTATTATGACGTGATTGCAACAGAGCTTCAAGGTAACAGTTTCGTTAATGCGCGTTTGAGTGATGAACATTTCAGCGATTTGAAAGACTGCAATTAAAGAAAAATGTAGGCCGCAAGTTGGCGTCAATTAATGTGAGAGACGGTGATATTATTGACATGTAAAGGAAAATGTATTAAATATTATAATAACTGCCGATGTGTAGGTTTGATTGCAAATATATATGATTATACAGGTTGATTATAAAATCATGGGACAAACATTGAGGGGTGGTAGAGCTCACTAAAACAATCAATTATTGTATAGGAATATATGGGCGGAAGTGACGGACTGAGGCACAAACACAAAAACCTAACACATTAACGGAAACATACAATGTTCGTTAGCAGCAAACTTAACGAGTGATTCCGTACAGAAAATGTTAAAACATTTGTTGGAAATGCATCCACCAACAGTCACGCATGCTTGGCGACCTCTGCATATGGCGTGATTGGCTGAAAATGGTGGCGTGCGTGAAATACCCGGCGTATTTGAATCTGTTCGCCAATCACTCCACCGACGCTACCAAGCTTGCATTACTGTCAGTGGTAGCAATTTTGAGCAATTATTATAAACATTGCTGTAAAAAGGCATTTAGCGGCGACGTTGTAAATAAACAATGTGTTGCATTTCATGTGTCATTTTTGTGTTTGTGCCTCAACGCGTCACTTCCGCCTATATATTCCTATACAATAATTGCTTGTTTTAGTGTGCTCTACCACCCTTCAATGTTCGTCCCATGATTTTAGAATCATCCTGTATAATTAGCCTCTTTTCTCAGATATCCGAAACAGCATATTTGGTAGTACTGGATTACAGATGATCAAAGACGAGCCTGTAAGCGTGCATCGAGCCACCTGTGCAAGAAACCCAGTTTGAATCAAGCTTAAATCGAGCTAACTAGTCTCCACAGGTCAAGCTTGTTGCAAGCTTGACTAGTGACACTTGCCACAAGCTTGACTTTGCAAGCTGCAAGCATAATTCAAGCCATCAACAAGTATATGCGCCAGACAGGAGAAATTTGGCTTGAATCAAGCCTGAACAACGCATGAATGAGAAGCTTGCTCGGCAAAGCAAATTCAATTCAACAAGGGCAAGCTTGGCGCAAGTTTACGTGCTATTTGGGGTGTTAATCGGCATTTAGGGCCCATCTACAATCGCGTTATCCGACGCTGTGTCTTAAAGCACGAATAGGCTGATTGGTGCGCGTGATCCTCTGACGTCACGCTGCAATAGGAGTTTTCCATGCAAGTGTTTAATTACAAATTCTCACGTGTCACATTTGTTTAAAGAGGTAGTGTTGGCTTCAAGTATTTAGTTAAGCGCTCAGGCAAGACTGGTTGATAGCTTTTCACGTTACTGAACCTTATAGCCTGAAATCTGTGACGTTTTAAATGTTTCCATCCTTTGTATCACAACCTTAAAAACATCATATAAGAATTTTTCTGCGGCACCTTAACAGTACTCTCCAAAATCTGCAAAATGGTTTCTTTTTGAAACACTTATCACAAAAAAATACGGGAGCAGTGAAGTTATTTATTTTGTTTGTAAATGCCCATCCCGCGATTGAGGCCGTCGGAGGTGAAGCGCGCTGGTTCTTTTGATGCGGGCGCCGCCATTCGCTAAATGGCTGCGCGAGGCTCTGAAAACGGACCTCGCATCTGATTGGCTTCTGCGTGCTGCGGAAGCTTCCCCATTGGCTGGGCTGCCGGCTGGCAATTAAGTTACCAGGCGCTGATTGGCGAGCGGCGTTACTACATCCTAATGTTAGCCCAGCGACGCCATTTTGCTGGCGAGCGCGGCTGGAGTTCGCGAAAGAACGGTTATTTCACCTCTGTACGTGTCGCTAAGAAAATACCGGGAAACATATTCGACCCACACTTGGCTCGTAACGGGAGGAATGTGCTACCGGGTTAGTTTTTATTGTGTTAGAGACGCGAAGGAGGCTTCTGTCGTAAAGAATACTTAGGTCGTTTCGTAAGCAGACAGGAATCTATTCAGGACAAAGCTCAACGGCAAGAATGCGTGTTTTCCTATAACGCACGGCCTTTTTGTCGCCGCGCGCATTCCCAGCGGCTGTTAAAGGCGACTGAAGGGCAGTAAAAGCCAGCCATAAGCCTTCTCACGAGAGCGATAGAGCGGACCTGCCATTACCCGCCGGGTTTTACCTCTCAGGATACACAATGGGAAGCGAGACGTGTAAAGTTTAGAGAAATGTGAAGAAGGGGGAAGGGAGGTGGTGAATACGTCACGCGTACAGTGAAAGTTCTCAAGCACAAGCGGCTAAGCTGCGTCGCTTTGTTCTGTCATTGCCGCGTGTCTTTTCTNGGGGGGGGGGGATTTTCCGTCGACGCGTCATTGGGAAAGTCGGACATTGACTGACTCAATCTGGGTAGAACTCGGGGTTGAGTTGAATAACCCTGGCTTAAAAAAAAACTCAACCAAAATAAAAAAAAGTTTTCAAACACTTTATAGAAATTTTACACTAATTTTAATAACCTTATAGATTAGGTATGCGCGAACTATAGTCGTCTCCTATTTATGGCGTGCGGCTTGCGGTCGGAGTTTCACTGACAAGACTTTCTTGGTGCAGGCGGTTCACGGTTAATTAGGCACTTTTTAAATCAACCTTTGAAAAATTTCACTGTCCCTGCCCGCATGTATTTTAACGGGCACACTGGCCGGCGTGCGCTCAGTCAAGTTGGCAACGACGAAAAAAAAACGTACTTCAACGTCTTAGCGTTGAATTGAAAGTGTTAGGTAAACCGTTGTATAAAGTGAAATATATATATATTTTTTTTGCTTTAGATTTATATTTAATGTATACTTATAATTGTAAGAATAAACAAATTTGTAAAATTTCTGGTTTTTTTTTTTTTTTTAATAATTCCACAGTTTTATTTGACCGACGCGACCCTCGGAATAAAATAATCAGGCCCATTGGCGATGTTAATTGTACACATGGTTGAAGAATACACAATGCGGGCAGACGTAGATCTTAAACGAATCTTGCAAAGGTGCTCAGTATACCGTTAACAGCTTATAGGAACCAGGATACGGGTATTGCGACAGCCCTCTTGACGTAATGGTCCTCGGGGAACCACTAAAAACCAGAAATAACAAACTATTTTCGGAAATATGATGTATAACCATATTTTTGTGGCGCTAGGTTGACCAGTAGTAGCTAACTTAAATATTTATAATTTCGCCGTTTTCACAACAAGTGTATAAATCTCACAAGATTATACAATTTTAGGTGGTATACAGTAGTACTGCTTGTATGCCACATTTGTGGGAAACGGTTGAGTATAGTTTCCGAAACATGATTTGAAAGTGATCTTATTAACTAACGGAAGAGTTCACGTATTAGCTTATTTAATGCTTGCAATAAGTACTTTCATATTATCAAATTTGTTAGAAACATGTTTATTTGATATAAATTCTAATGAATAATTAATAAGATATGACATAGCACCCACAATTTTAATGACCACAATTTTAAAAAGAGCAGCCATAAAGATCACAGTTCCGCACTAAGTACTATCGAGTTCGGTCAAATTCTGTTCACGCGTTTTCAATGCGTTCACGCATTTTAAGGGGAAGCACATGGACAAGAAAATTATCTTGTAAGTCTATCTGTCTTTCAGAAAGTGGGCAGACACGTTGGTGTGGGGTCTCAATTTCTTGTCCTCAACTGCACGTACAATAATTTTTCGTGACTCTTGTTAAGGTTTAAACAACTATAAACACTCGAGAAAAATGCTTTTTAATTATTTACATTACTTTGCAATATTATTTCTTGATTTAGAAATATAGATATATCAGCGAAGATGTCATAGAAATTTTAAGAATCTAAAAATATAATATGCTAATCAAACAATTTTGTACTCGTGCACTGCTACACAATATAACAAGTGTTGTATCTTCGAACACAGTGAGTGTAACTTCTTGATTGTTGATAGTATGTAGTCATCTGGCAACAAAGCGCGCCATGTACTCTTTACAGCAATCTAAGAGTGAGACGAGCTTATATATTACTGTCTTTACGGGTATATGTTATTCAAAAGCTCCTTTTCACATAGAGCATCTTTACCTTATTTTAATTACTTTTTGCATCCCGTAATGCGTGTAGTTGCTTGCAAATGTGCGCACTGTGTAAGAAGTCCCGGGTTCGGATCATACCGAAAGTGCCATATTTGCTGCATAGATAAAAAAAAATAGAAGTGATACCTCGTCTTCTATAAACACTGCGCTGTCGGCAGCGCTACCGCATTTCGATGTACACGCGTTGGATACACTCATATAACAAGTTTACATTAAAACTGCAATAGTTTGTTTGCAGGTATTATATTCATCAATTACCCATGATTTATCTGTATGTCTCTTAAGTGTGACACCACTCAATTATAACGTCTCGTTTTGTAAATCCAGCAATTTATTTATTTTAATTTAAGTTGAATTTTTTAATCATGGGGAAATATGGGACTCCCAGTCCTTTGACTGTTCCGAAAGATTACCAAACAGAAGAGAGTGAAAAATGCGCAGTAGCCCCATTTGTTCGATACCATTCCAACATTCTAAGTTTTTTGTAGTATTTTTAGTTTTTATTTTTGCAGCCTTTTAAATGTGGCATGTTATTTTCGTTCCCTTCTAATGGAGTGTAGTCCCCATCCCCGCCCTCCCCAGAACGTCTATTGCTTAAAAGCCTCTGTCACTAGTGTTCACACTTGCCTTTAAAAATACTTCCAAAGTTTTTGTCGTTTCCTCCGAAGCTGCCTACCAGTTTGGTTGCTTTGCGGGCTTCATTTACCGTCTTCACGACTTTGTAGGAACTATTAATACGGGAAATAAGTAAATTGCCATTAAAAAATTAACGTCTTCAGTAGAATGAAATAGGGAAAACTGGCACAACTGGTGTCCTGGTGGGGATCAGGCATACTCAGCGGCCATCTTGGATGACGTCATGCAGAAACCTCCTGCTCTGTCATTCCTCGCCAATGATTTCCGTTTTTTTCCCCAGATTTTTCCTTTTCCCTCCTGCTCTATTATTCATTCCAATCTCTTCATACTCTTGCATTTCTCTTATTTTTTCTCGTGCTCTGACATTCCTTTCTGCCGCCATCCGATGCCTGTCCTCTCGTGCGTTCTATCCCTTGGGTTTTTTTTCTCATATTCCTTTCAGTCTCCTTTATTTCCTCTCTTGCTTTTTCACGTCCTACATTTTCGATTCCTGCGCCCGACACCAGAGTGTGCTAAGTTCTTTCTTTTTACATCCTTTATTTTAAATTCCCGCGCCTGCCGCCAGTCGGCTGCTGTAGATGGCCATATTTAATGCCCATGCCCACCACTAGAGTGTGGGAGGTGGTACCATTTGCAGCTAGGAGCGCTGGTATCGATGAGGCCATTATTTGTGTGTTGGTTCACTCGTCGCCTTCAAAGGTGCGCTAGCATCGAGGAGGTGAGTTCAAACGAGCAGCCATGAGCGCTGGAAATTTTTTTAGCCGTTGTTTGTGAACTGAAAAAATACAGGAGGTGTGCGGTTTTGTTCCGACCACCCTTCGGTCGCCAGTCTGGCGTTTAGACCACATAATCACCATTGCATGGGAAGTACCATGAGATGAAATAAAGTTAATAATTGCATCGGCCTACGCACTCGCCAGATAATAAACACAGCTTCGTAAAAAATCGATTTTGCATGGTTAGGAGAAAAAATAAAGTAAAAACTCTCATTGGCCTGTGCACTCACCAGATAATAAACTTGCCATCGCAAAAAAACGAGGATGTTTAATGTCAAATGTACACATAGGAAAACACTGCAGGGAATGTGCAAGCACACACTCATTTTTTATATGTGTAAAAGTTATTTAACTAAAAATTAAGAGCGCGAAAAAATACTGTCTTTATAACATGCAGAAAATAATTAAATAAAAGTTAAATTCATCCATACAGAGCTAATTTCACAGCAACGTGCATGTTCCTCGATCATGCGCGAGCTCTCGCACTTCTGTATCATATGTGTAAAAGGAAAATATTGTCATTCTAACAATCATAGAATAATCATATTCGTGCAGTGAAACGGAGTATATTCACACAACACACCACGCTGGCACCACTGCGGGGTGAAACAGAGTGTACACTACCTCGCGGCGCATGCTGCATGGTACAATTTCCTCTGTAACAATTAGTCGAAAAGAGTCTAGGCCCCCTTTTCCAGCACCAAGTGGCCAGTAATGCTAATATATGTTGTGAGAGAAAGGGCGGGCACCGTACATGACCCGTCTAACCCAGAGCCAAATAAGATTAGTCGTTGTCGCCGCCATCCCGCATGATTGTTGGGAGAACCAGTATAAATACAAAGCAATGCCCATGAGAACACATTAACATGCACTGCACAGTATTACAAGTCAGGAATATGGCCCAATCTCGTATGCTCCGAGAGGTCATTAACAACTGTGGCCTACTGTCAGAACGGAGGAGCAGGTGGTCATTATCAACTGTGGCCATCAGACCTGCACGAATGTTAACAAGCACCCAAACTGAAAGAAGTAGCAGCCCCCTAAAAATCTCTGTGAGTACACACTATGTGTCCAGCCAGAAATAATCACAGGTTCGAGGTGCGAGGCCATTATTAACGCCCAGCCCCAGTCCCCCGCATTACCAGCCTGGATATAAATGGACACAAGCACGACCATATAACACAGAGGGAGGGATGATGGGACCAAGAAGAAGTGAGGGAAATGCAAAGTATGAATAAATTACACAACACAAGAACATATATTTGTAAGAATGAATTTATTTATACTTCAAAGATACATTTGCTGGTTACACATGCAGGTACAATCACACCTCTGGTAGTGCAGTATCCAATTACTCATCGGTAAGCACAGAGCATTTTATCCAGCTGTTGTGATGCGATTCGAAACGCAGCCATTTTACAAAAAGGCGATTGCCCGACTAACGAAGAACATTTTCAACGAAATAAATGCCGGGGAAATTTACTAGGTAGTATCTCCTGATCATAAAACGAACCTTGGAGTTCAGTTCTTGGTTCTTGGTTCGTAATGGCGAATCGTGACAACTCTGTATACTTCATGCTCCAGTTTGACGTGTATAATTTTGCAAATTTCCTCTTCACTCGTGAAATCATGACTTAGTCTCCAACCTTTGCTTTAGGCCTGTGAGTGTCCAATTTATACTCATCTTTGAACACAGTTTACAGCAAATAATTTTTCCGAACATCCACTCGCCTCATATGTAGAGTGTGGTGTACTCTATTGTTGTAGGACGAAACCAAGCAAGGCAACAAGTCCAGCCAATTGTAACTTCCCTGAGACAAAAATTCTCGCCATATTTATGTCTTTAGAATATTGTTAAACCATTCCACAATGGAAGCTTTCATCCCACTATACATGCTGTAATGACTAATTTTATTCGCAGCTATTAATGAATGGAAGGCAGGATTGTATAATTATTTGCCTAGATCTGCCTGCAAATTTTTAGGCAATCCTTGTGCAAAATAGTCTGCATAGCATTGCTCACATCGAGGCCACATTTCTGGTGAACTGGTATAGGCAACCTGTACTTATTGTATCTGTCTATGACCATTAACATGTACCTGAAGCCCTTATTAATGGTTGCATACAGGATCATTTCAATTAGGTTGGCCTCGTATACATCTCTAAGCCCAAAGATGAGTACTTTCCACCTGGGGCAATTGCATTATGCAGTCTGGTTGAGCTTGGTGGTAATTTGTGCATGTGACTTTTTTTTATTACATGTATCCACCTTCATGCAATTCTCGTAAATATTCACAATCTCATTCATGTGGGAATTATTGCCAGCCTGCTGAGATGCAATTAGCAGTCGAAGATGTGATACGAGCTCATTGACATCATCCCAGAATACATATTCAAGTCGGTTGCCCCATCTAGCTTCGAAGTCAGACCCGAGCTGGTCGTCAAGCGATAATGGCGAACTTCGGGTGTGTCTTGTCTTTATAAGCATTGCTCGAAGAGTCATTATCGGCCAAATGCACACTTGTGAGANAGATGCAATTAGCAGTCGAAGATGTGATACGAGCTCATTGACATCATCCCAGAATACATATTCAAGTCGGTTGCCCCCATCTAGCTTCGAAGTCAGACCCGAGCTGGTCGTCAAGCGATAATGGCGAACTTCGGGTGTGTCTTGTCTTTATAAGCATTGCTCGAAGAGTCATTATCGGCCAAATGCACACTTGTGAGATTAAGTAAGCGCTTATATTGGCGAAGTGCCTCACACAAGTACTCACCAGTCTCGCATTTAAACAGCAACTCATAGANTTAAGTAAGCGCTTATATTGGCGAAGTGCCTCACACAAGTACTCACCAGTCTCGCATTTAAACAGCAACTCATAGAGTCCTGGAGACGCTAGCATTGTTTCATCACCAATCTGTATAAAATCGTCAGGAAGAAAAAAATAGTGTTTTCCCCAATAACCATTTCTTATTGCACCTGTAAATAGCATATGTTACATCATTAAACCTAGCTGTGCATGATAGGTAATTGCGAACGGTCGTGGTATGCAAGTTAGGTCTATCTGTTTTATGCTTAGTTGCAGCCAAAGGCATATCATCTTCATCAGCCACAGTATCTTCAGGAAGTATCTTGCGTTTCCTCTCAGTCCAAGATTCGATGTCTGGTTCAGTCTTGTTTTCAGCAGGAGGGGGAACGGTGTGTTGTAAATCATCTAGTCGAGATATTATTGGCCAAAACACCTTTCAATGTAGCATCGTGCTACATGTGCATACACTTAGCCATTAAATACTTATTGCTCACACTTTTGATTATGCGATATAAATCCTCGGTGGCAGCAGTCATTGTAATAAAAGCGAAAGCAGAATGGTCATAGTATATATATATACAGGTATATATATATATATACAGGTATATATATATATATANATATATACGCACACACACACATACACACACATACAGGATGATTCACAGCATCTGTGTCATCACTTTTCTCGGAAAAAACACAACACAGCACTGGGGGTTCGCGAAAAAAATTGTGATAACTATACCCTATATGCATTATCATATCAGTTGGTAGTAATTCCATTCCTCGGAACATACCATAGGTAGGGGTAGAGGGGTGAGCTTTGAAATTGCAAATGTGAACAGGGGTCGAATATGGTATCATGGAATAGATCATCTAAAAGGAAACGACATTTACTAAGACAGTTGTTTTCTGGCGTGCATAGTTTACGCACAATAAAATAAATCATGTAAGTATATGGTTTGGGTGTGCGTAGTTTACGCACAACAAGAATGAACGAAAATTATTGTTATTCTTATTACAATCAAAAGGAAATCAAAGAGGAATGCAAGAGCATGAAGAGATTTCAAGATGGCTGCTGCGTATCCCCGATCCCTGCCAGGACGCCAGTTCTCCCTATTTCATTCTACTGTCTTCTCTAAAGTTTTGTTCCTTTTAACCACCGTAGNTCCCTGCCAGGACGCCAGTTCTCCCTATTTCATTCTACTGTCTTCTCTAAAGTTTTGTTCCTTTTAACCACCGTAGGATACAATACGTTCACGCCAGGGCATAAATTTATATGCTGAATACGAAATGTGTGGTCAATAAAGTGGCCTTTCTAAGGGTACTTTTTTTTATCTTGTATATTAAATTCTGCGACTAACCTCACAGAACGATCACACTTTCGCAAATATTAACGGATTCGTTACTATTAAGTCAGCAAATTGTGGCAAATTCTACGATACAGTGCTCTTGCGACAATAAAGATGTATTATTGATGGTATTTATTAAATTGTAACTAGTTTATCCATTGCGATGACCTATCATCGAAAAATAATTTCGCTTCCACCCGCTTACTCAGACGCACAAATATATTTTATNTCCCTGCCAGGACGCCAGTTCTCCCTATTTCATTCTACTGTCTTCTCTAAAGTTTTGTTCCTTTTAACCACCGTAGAATACAATACGTTCACGCCAGGGCATAAATATCTAGGCTGAATACTAAATGTGTGGTCAATGAATTGGCCTTACTAAGGGTGCTTTTTTTTTTATCTTACCCTTGGATATATATTAAATTCTGCGACTAACCTTGCAGAACGATCACACTTCCGCAAATATTAACGGATTCGTTACTATTAAGTCAGCAACTTGTGGCAAATTCTACGATACAGTGCTCTTGCGACAATAAAGATGTATTATTGACGGTTATTATTAAAATGTAACTAATTAATCCATTGCGATGACCTATCATCGAAAAATAATTTCGCTTCCACCCGCTTACTCAGACGCACAAATATATTTTATTTATCAAAGAGAAGACGTTTATAGCTCTTACGTTTTCAGTAGCACCCAACATAATGGATTTATTTAGTATAAAAATTTCAATGCTTTTGAACCACTCCTTGAAAAGTTTTGGGATACGTGGTAAGAATACGTAAAGAGTTTCTAAAGGCAACATTTTAGTTTCTAATTTATTCAGGCCCTTAATAGTGTTCTTTGAAGGGGGGTTCGGGGTGAAATTAATCTTGTTTCACGCATTTTTTATGCTATACAATAAACCAATATTATATGTCCAAAATTTTATTTTTAAATTTTTATGATATGCACGAGAACAACGTACGCACCATCTATAGTTCCATCTATAGTCGACGTCAGTACGTGTTATTTAGTAGATGTTAGGAGGCAATATGGCCGACATTCTAGTGTTAGAGTGTTAGTCGTACGTCACATCGCTGCTATAAAAACGTGCACCCTCGGCACAGAGTACCTTAGCATACAGATGTGAAACAGTCGCTTACTCCGCGAACTCTAGCTGCACACGCCAGCAAAATGGCGGCACTGGCCCAGCAACGCCGTTCACCAACCAGCGCCTGGCAACCTACTTGCCTGCCGGTAGCTCAGCCAATAGGGATCCTTTCGCAGCACGCAGTAGCCGGTCAGATACACAGCCCGTTACAGTGTCCGTGACGCAGCCACTCAGCGAAAGGATACTCCCACATCAAAGGAGCCGCCACGCGGTTTCGCCACGTATCGTATCCAGCTGGCGCGTTTCCAGTCAACAGCGGTGGGCGCGAACACGGAAGGAGACTCCCCGAGTTGTCCACCCCCTTCCGAAGAGGCCGAGAAACAAATCCTCACCAAACGTAAACTGTGCGAGCGAAACTATCCATTAGTGTTGTCGGCGTGGTAGGTTTACACAGCCACCCTGTGATAAACATGCGCTCTCGCAGCTGATGGTTCCAGCGTGGACAAATAAAACCGAAACGGGATACTAAGACCGTGTCCCAATTCTCCGTGAGAGTGTTCTCTCGCCCACTCTTGACATCACAGAGAGAGAGAGAAAGAGAGAGAGAGAGGGAGGGAGAGAGACCTGCTGTCCCAGCTAGGAGAGCGTGCGAGAGGGAGCGTGAACGACTATTGTTACGTGCTGCCCACTCTCGCACCATCTGTGGCAGCCATCTTGTTTTCAAGTCTAACATCGAATTTTGAGACGTATAATGTTTGTTTCTACAGCAGCGTTAAAAGTATTTTATTGTCGTAATGCAAGTGATGCTATCAGCTGTCTCACAAACATAGGCGTGCGCACAGGGTGGGCCAGGCGGGCCCCCTTAATGTAGGCATACAGTGTGGCAATTTCTCCAGCACATATGTTATTGACGGAGTATTGCTGTCATAAACAAGTGCAATCAACCTTTGAACAAAGAGTACTTTGTGCTAGAGTTCATACCTATCTGNTCTGTGGCAGCCATCTTGTTTTCAAGTCTAACATCGAATTTTGAGACGTATAATGTTTGTTTCTACAGCAGCGTTAAAAGTATTTTATTGTCGTAATGCAAGTGATGCTATCAGCTGTCTCACAAACATAGGCGTGCGCACAGGGTGGGCCAGGCGGGCCCCCTTAATGTAGGCATACAGTGTGGCAATTTCTCCAGCACATATGTTATTGACGGAGTATTGCTGTCATAAACAAGTGCAATCAACCTTTGAACAAAGAGTACTTTGTGCTAGAGTTCATACCTATCTGAAATTTGTTGAAAATTCTTGTGTGTATACTCTCCACCAAGGTGTTAATTTTCCGGCCGGGTCACTCCGGATTTTCTCAAGTGGGAATCGTGCCGGACGATGCCACTGGTCGCCGGATTTTCTCGAGGATCTCCCGTTTCCCCCGCCCTTGTGTTCCGGCGCCACTCAATTCTCACTTCATTTCACCCTCATCGGCTTTCAAGATCTCGTTGTTTAGAGCTGTACAAATCTCGCAACATTCTTGTGTGTAGCACAACATTGAAAATATATGACAATAGTTATGAGAGCAATATATTGGTCTGTGATGCATACATATTAGTAATTAATTTACAGAACAAGAATAATTTAATGTGCATGTTTTCAAGACCCAACGTACATAATATTCAATTTTTACTTTGTCACATTTTTATTTTAATACATTTCTTTGCAATATCGCTTAGTACACAAAAAAAAGTGCGTGTACTTATGTATGCGCGTTAGAAGTTTTCTTCTTTGACGTGACTAAAATAAAATATTATTATGCATGCAAATAATTCATGTAAGTAGGAAAAACGGTAAAACACCGAAGAAAGACATGCAATGAAACTAATAAATGTTTGATTAAAGAAAATAATTAAATTAACCTAAAATTTTTGAAAAAACTTTCAAAATTTAACTACACAATTTTTGTCACTAACAAGTTTTTCACGGCACAATGTAAGTAAAATTAATAAATAATATAAGCATATTCACAATGAATTACTAATATAAATGAAATTTATTTATATGTGTATATATCTGTGACAACGTAATATCTGAGACAAAGCAGCAGACTAGGCCACCTCTAGCGGCGGGCACCGCACGTGGTCTGCCGACGTCCGACGCCAGGCCGGCACAGCCGCCCGCGCGACCAGGCGTCGCGTCACCNACGCGAGGAGCCGCTTTGTGAGTCATTCCGGTTGAGTTCCACATCGACGATAACCCCCACAGAGTCGAGTCATTGATGGGAGTTCGAGAGCTGGTTCTAGGAGCACACGAGGCGTAACCAACACTCGACCCTTCTCCCCCCCCCCAACACTCCCTCCCCATCATTGTGGGCGTGAACCCGCGATGTTATCACAGCACGGGCGTCCGCCCGAGCAAACAGAGAAAAAAAAGTATCTCAAACTGATAAGTGGCTCTTGCGTAAGTAAAGGCTGTTCGCGATAAAGTGAGCATTTTTGAAATCAACCCTTGAGAGTGTCATTGCTCCTACCTTCAGACTACGTATTTTAACGGGCGTAATGAGAGGGGTGCGTCCTGTAAAGTTGGTAACGATGGAGGGAAAGAAGTTCCATGTCTTATCGTTGAAATACAAGTGTAAGGTAAAACATTTGCGAAAACTGAAATTATTTCTCTTGATTTCGGTTTTTTTTTTTCACTGCATCTTAGAATTAGCGAATTCGTACGTTATTTACTTTTCTAATAATTTCACAGATTCGTTTGACAGGCGCAGTAACAAAGTGATTAGGCCCTCGGCAGTGTTAATATTGCATATTAGCAGAACAATACATATCGTACATGCAAGCGAATCTCAAGCAGGGCTTTCATAGGTGCTCAGTTTACCGTGAACAGCCAATAGAAACAAAGAGTAGACAAGTATGATACATTCACGGTTACTTCACACTTTTATGAAGCCCCTGCTTAAGTTCTACTTCAAGGATATTCTTCCGCCTCGTACAAACTAAGCTTGACTAAGTCTAGGAAGTTACGCCAAAGGACAACCCACCAAATTCGTGCGCTCTCTTCTGCATTATAACTATTTCTTACTAGGCGCTACCAACACACACTATTCATATTTCTTATAAATGAAATATTAGAATTTGTTAATAAAATATGTACAGCTAAAACTTTAATTTAACGAAAAATAAGACTCTTTAATGTTAACAAAGGTATAAAACGCTTGTGNTAATTTAACGAAAAATAAGACTCTTTAATGTTAACAAAAGTATAAAACGCTTGTGATACATGACATATCTAGGAAATAACTAAACACGTCATACATGTGGGTGACTTTTCAAAGGTTTGATTCAAAAAGTTTGAAGAAACCACGAATAGACAAGTACGCAGAGACGAAATGGCGTGACGATTCCTTCGATGTGAACGTGCACGTTCGCTGATTGGCTGCGCGAGGCCCTGGGAACGAACTTTGGTGTCCGATTGCCTACCCGCATGCTGCGAAAGGTTCCCTATTGGCTGTGCTACCGCCTGGCAAGTAAGCCACCAAGTGACGATTGGCGAACGCCGTTCCGACATGTTGCTGGCCAGTGACTATATTTTTCTGGCGTCTGCTGCTGGAGTTCGCGGTCTAAGCGGTTGTTTCGCGTCTGTATTCCTAAGTACTCTGTGATAGGAATATCCCAGTAGACTAACATTTGAAGTGATTTCACAGAGAAAAAAATATATGGCAATAGCAAAAGTATCTTTGTACGAATAACCCTCCAAGACTGTTATCCTTGACCATTCTCTGTTACTTCCAACTTTTCTGAAGCACAGCTAAGAGTCTGCTTTCAAGCTACTCCTCAGTCTCATGCGAACTCAGCGAAAATAAGCCTAGAAAATTACACCAGAAGGGACAACGCACCGCATTAGTGCGTACTNAGTCTCATGCGAACTCAGCGAAAATAAGCCTAGAAAATTACACCAGAAGGGACAACGCACCGCATTAGTGCGTACTTAGTTTAATAATATTGTTACAAGACCCCGGAGGGGCTTATTCGAGTTCTTGAGGGAGGGAGGTCTCAATAAAAATAAAATAATTAAATAAGATTTTTTAGATTTATTCACACAATTATTATTTACAGCTTAAATCTATCTCCACTATTACTCTTTATTTCTCAGTGAGCGCAATATTTAATGTATATCTCAAATGTAATTAAATCCTTCTCAATGTCTCTGTTAGGTTATCATTGTTAACACATGTTCAGTCTGTCTGATGCCACCATTTGTAATGTCTTATACTCACGCATCCAGTCCAATGGTCCAGCCTGCCAGTCGCACCCTTCACTGCGCCGATGCTCACAGTCGAAGATATTGCTCCCGCTGTTCACTTCCCGCGCCACTCGTTGCTCTTCTGGCTCGTCGTCTATCTCATAAACTGCCGGCTTTGAAGCCCATGCGCTTATAGGAACCGGTCACCAGATCTCGAAGATTCCCCGCACCTCGAGCCACGCTGAGAGAAGCGAGGGCGTTAAACCAGAACGTTCCCTTCAGGTAAACTTAGGTATTCTATCCGCCGAAGGTCAGGAGCGTGCGAGCCGCAAAAGGCTTATCACGGCGGAATGCGGAAGAATGCGCGGCGACACGCTCTTATAACTTAAAACCCTAGTAGGATTATCACTCACCTGTCATTCAAACGTTCCTTCGTGACTCGATATGAGTACTATGTCCTCTTCCGCTGGTTCGCGCGGAACAGGTCAAGGGAAGTGAGTGCCTAACATTATTTTGCATGAGAACTATTTCTTACTGGGTATTATCACATACTTATTTTCTCCCTGTTTTTATTCATATTAATTATAAATGAAACATTGTAATTTATAGACGAAGTAGTCCTACAGTTAAAAGTCCATTTTAACCAAAAATGAGATACTTGTACGTTAACAGAAGTATAAAACGCTTGTGGTACCTTGGGAGACAACCAAACACATCATACATGGAGTGATTTTTATAAGTTTGATTCAAAAAGTGTAAAGTTACTGCGAAGGGACAATAGGTAATATTGTTTCGGCACTCGATAGACGGTTGGTGCAGTATGAACATTGTTAACGAAACTAGCCGGGGGCCGTGGTGTTGCAGTAGTCAGACTACTCGCCTCCCGCCAAGCCGAACTGGGTTCGATTCCCAGCTGAGTCACCCGGATTTTCGCATGTGGCCGGCTGTTTCTCCCGCTCTTACATTCTGCCGCTGCTCCATCTTCGCCTCACGTGGGTCTGGAAGGGTTCAGTGATCACTAAAGACATCCCAGTTACCTGCTAACCAACTTGTTTTTTTTTAACTATCAAAAAAGTGGGTTTGACCCGTGGGCACAGAGGATGTAGTCTCTGATACTAGAAATGACTTTCTGGTCCCGAGTTGATGGCTGTAGGAGCGCACTGTCCGTGGTTCGGATGCTGCGGCGTGAACGTGACCTCGCAGCCACATCGCCCGGTGACATCACCTCTCCGCGCACCCTTCCGTCAGCGACCCTGGTAGCTGTCATCACAGCTTCCAACATGTCTCCACAGACCTCCCACGCGCACGTTAAACAGTCGACTGAGGGACAGCTCCATGGAGACTTGTCATAAGGCCACTGATGAGAGACAAACATACAACACACTCCTTCCTTCCTTGCAATAAGATGTGCGTCTTCATTGCATGCTGCCAACATTGGCTCACGAACTGAGTAAAGAACATCACAGAGTACGCGAGGATACAGAGGTAAAACAACCGCTTATTCCGCGAACACCAGCCGTACACGCCAGCAAAATGGCGTCATGGGCCAGCGTGGCAGCCCGACCGTTAGGGAATTTTTCTAAGCACGCAATAGCCAATTAGACACGCGGCCCATTATCAGAGCCTTGCGCATACAATCACAGAACAGGTAAGCCTGCATGAAAGGAATCATCACCCCATTTCGTCTGTGTTTTCTTATCTATACTCTGAAACGTCATGAATGCCATGGACTTCTGTTCATTTAAAATTACGTTTCGTAAGTGGATTGTATTAAAGTCACATTAAAACTCTGTGAGAGGACGTATATATTCTAAAATATTTATATAAAAAATCTGCTAACGGTAAGCTTAAAACACGCTGTTTTAACAGTTCCAGGCTCCAGTGAGAAGAGGGTATGGGGGAAGGGACGGCCATTAATTGTTGTAACTCAGAAATTTCTCACTGCGCAGCTGGTATGTGTTCTGTTCTATAGCCCAATTTTTTTCTACAGGAAACTTTCATTAATAATCTGTTCGTGCTTTTAAAAACTGATGGCTTTGCGGTAAGATATTTTCAAGTTTCTTTTAATAACGAAGTATGCCTACTCGGTTCAGATAAGCTCCACCCAGTGCGTTCTTGCTGCAGGGGGCGTCTGTTCTATCCTCTCTGGTAAATTCCCTGCCTCGTAGAAGATCTTTCCCGCGTTTGTAACACTGAAGCAAAGTACCGATAGAGGCAATACTGGAGTTTGCATCAGATGCCTCATCGCCCTTACACGCGAGGCAATGAACTGGGATGCAGTCTTTGCAACGTACGATTTGGAATTTTAAGACCGCGGCCGTATCATTTTAAGAATATTAACACTTCGAGGTAAGCACTCAACGTGCCTGCAATAATTTATAAAAAATTATCTGCCGAAATGTTTTACTTACCCCTTTCAGTCACTTGTAGTGATAAATATATAATTTTGAACGTTGCATTGGACAATTTTTTTTGTTCGGAACTGTACAGTTATTATAACGCGCTGTAATATGTCGGAACCAATAAAATAAATATGCGCTGTTTTTGATGTTATTGGCAGCATGTGCTTATGTATGAGTCTCCGGAACAGCCTCAACAACGAATGGTGTCTCTCACCACGTGAGCAACTTCCCTTGTTGAACGATGTTTTCCGTTGCGTACAGTGCAGATCATCAAATTCCACTTATTGTGCAACATTCCACATACAGGACATGCTAGTCGGTTTTCCTTATGACTGCAATTACGAGTACATAACGGGGCCGCAATGGTGTGGTCCTTAGACTTCTCGCCTGCTACCTAGGCGAAGCGGGTTCGATTCCCGGGGGAGTCGCTCCCGGATGTCCGCATGTGCGTTCTCAGGTACGACCCGTGTCCCCAGCCCCCTGACTCTGGCGGTGCTCCATATTCACCTCGCGCCACCTTCATCTGCTCTCAAGACCTCGATGTTAACAGCCGCCAATGTCTCTCCACTCCACTGGTAGGCAATTTTTTCCCCAAAGGTTGATTTCAAATGTGTTAAATTAACAGTAATCAGAAATAAATCACACGGTCCCACGCAGAAGAATGTATTTTGCCTAGGGCCACCCTCTTTTCGCGAAAAAAGATTTTTTGTAGCTATTGCAGTTCTCATTTTCATAAACCACATNTTTGCCTAGGGCCACCCTCTTTTCGCGAAAAAAGATTTTTTGTAGCTATTGCAGTTCTCATTTTCATAAACCACATGCTAAAAAAACAAGCACACACACAAAAGGTGTATATATAATGTGTATATAAAATGTGTGTATATAATATATACACATTTTGTGTATATATATGTATATATACACCTTTTATGTGTATATATGTATATATACACCTTTTGTTCGTGTATGTGTATATATACACATATATATGTGTGTGGGTGTGTGTGTACTCAAATGTATGTTGAGTTTCGTGACCGGAAAATCCGGAAATGTAGGGCTGTGANCATGTGTGTGGGTGTGTGTGTACTCAAATGTATGTTGAGTTTCGTGACCGGAAAATCCGGAAATGTAGGGCTGTGAAAGTGAATTTGACGTATTTGGTAATAACAATGGATTCTAATTGGCATAGATTCTTGCACAAGGAAGCTGAAAGTTCGGCTACTTGCTATGCAGCCAAGCGTTGGCAATAGCAGTAAGAAAATTACGACTCTCCGTCACCTGGCGTCCTGGCGCGGAGCCGCGCTGCCATGGCCGCCATCTTAGATGTAATCACGCGCACCTTTTTTCCCNGTCACCTGGCGTCCTGGCGCGGAGCCGCGCTGCCATGGCCGCCATCTTAGATGTAATCACGCGCACCTTTTTTCCCCTCGGAATTTCTCTCTTTCCCTCGGAATACCCTGTTTTTGCTGAAAAACGCCCAAAATTTCCCGAATTCCTCTNCCCCTCGGAATTTCTCTCTTTCCCTCGGAATACCCTGTTTTTGCTGAAAAACGCCCAAAATTTCCCGAATTCCTCTCAAACCCAGGAAAATGTATCACAAAAAATGTGTTTTGCACTATGCGGCTGGATTTTGCTCAATCCGGTAAAATCAGACAGAAATTTTTCAAATTCCCGCCGTAGTGTGCAATCATTTACAAGCATGCTCTGTCATTCCATGCCAGCACCATCCATTTTGCCTGAAGAATGTTCGAGTTCATTGCCCTGTCATGCAACTTCTCTCATTCCTTCCAGTCTCTCTCGCCCACGCCCGTTCACTCTCGCCTACTATATCCCTTGGGGTTTTCTCATATTCCTTCCGGTCTCCCTTATTTTCTCTCTTGTCTTTTATTTCACATGCTCCCTCATTGCTTCCTGTCTTTCTCCCTCTCGTTCTATCCCTTAAGGGTTTTCTCATATTCCTTCCGGTCTCCATTCACCCTTTCCCATCTCTTGCTATTCGAGCCCTCCATCTTGGATGTTCCGCAATCACCATCGTGTGTGGCCACCTTGCTTTTCTGATATTCCTTATGGCCTCCCTTCACCTGGCGTACTGGCAGAAGTAGTCTCATGCTCTGTCATTCCACCTGCGCGACACAGAGCGAAGCCTGCCCACTAACGCTAGTCTAGAGTCGCACTGTACGCGCCTCAAGTACATACTAAGCCCACTTATAAGCATAGTTGGATGTAATTTCCGAACCGTTTAAAATACAGCCACCAAATTCATAACACAGGTATCACCCCCGATTACGAAACGGGACGCAGGGTCAAGCACACCCTAAGTATGCTTATGAGCATAGTCGGTCACCATTACCCAACTACCGAAGCTATAGGCACCAAATTCATATCATAAACCTCTCCTCTGATGAAGAACAGGATGGTATGATCAAGAAAACTTTAACGCATCTTATAAACATACTCGACCGTCATTTCCCATCCACCGAAGCTATAGTCGGCAAATCATAACTTAGATACCGCCGCCGGCAACGATCAGGATAGTTGTGTAAAGTACGCCCTAAGCCCTCGTATAGGCATAGTTGCCCGACATTTCCCACCCACCGAAGCTACGACCACCAAATTCATATCACAGACATCACTTCCTGACTTAAATCAAGGAGATAAGAATAAGTAGGCTTTAAGCCCTGTTATAAGCATAGTTGATCAGAATTTCCATACCCTTTAAGTTCGGGAACATGTAACAACCATCAACGCACGTTAAGAAAATAGAGGTATACATACAAGTGCGTTGAAAAGTTATCGTTGCATGTAGAAGTGTAGGGTCTGAAATAGCACACACATATGTATCGGCCTGCACGCACTCGACAATCGCCCACCGCCACCCTTGTCGTCTGCTACCGCAGGTGTCTACCAACTCGGACCCCCCTCAGCGACATCCAGGCTATATATATAGATGTGAAAATATGCACATAAATAAACGTTAGCATACGTTGCATACAACAAACAGCTATATGTGAAAAAGTCAAAATATATACAAATGTGTTGCTTGCATGACGTACAAAGTCGTGCGTAATGGTAAAGCACATGTATAGTAATATAAACTAACAACATCAGTCCAACACAAGGGCCGACGGCCAGAGTCATCGTTAGCATGGGTAACTCTTAACAACCAGGCACATATAAAAAAAAAAAAAAAAAAGGGGGTATACAATTGCACCAATAACAAGACATACATAGTCGCAGGTTACATTAAAACAAGTACACGCTAATATAAATAAAACACCGTCAGCCTAACGCGAGGGTCGCGGAAACCGAGTGTAAAAGATATGAATCCATCCTGTACATGAAAAATCAGTCACGTAACAAACGATAAAAGGACTGGCGGGTATACACGTAAGTACATCATCAGCATGATGTTATATCGAGTTACTATATACATACACACAGGGTGATTCTAAAATCATGGTACAAACATTGAGGGGTGATAGAGCTCACTAAAACAAACAATTATTGTATAGGAATATATGGGCGGGAGTGACGCGTTGAGGCACAAACACAAAAATGACACATGAAATGCAACACATTGTTTATTTACAACGTCGCCGCTAAATACCTTTTTACAGCAATGTTTATAATAATTGCTCAAAATTGCTACCACCGACAGTAATGCAAGCTTGGTAGCGTCGGTGGAGTGATTGGCGAACAGATTCAAATACGCCGGGTATTTCACGCACGCCACCATTGTCAGCCAATCACGCCAAATGTAGAGGTCGCCAAGCATGCGTGACTGTCGGTGGATGCATTTCCAGCAACTGTTTTAATATTTTCTGTACGGAATCACTCGTTAAGTATGCTGCTAATGAACATTTTATGTTTCCGTTAACGTGTTATGTTTTTGTGTTTGTGCCTCAACGCGCCACTTCCGCCCATATATTCCTATACAATAATTGATTGTTTTAGTGAGCTCTACCGCCCCTCAATGTTTGTGCTATGATTTTAGAATCGTTACTTTACTTATCATTCAAATACATTTAAACGAAACTATATATTTAGCGTATGTTTCAATGGTGTCATAATACACAATAAACCACCCAGTCGGAATACGGTAGCAATAAAAATGAACACGGAAAACAAAAGGAAAATAATAGTATCTTTAATCTGTTTGGTCAAAACAACTTTGTCCTTTACGTTGTGTTGAAGCTGAGTCAACTTCTCGCGTGGAAATTTTCACCTTTGCGTCACTTTCTTCGCCCTTTTTGAATAAAAGCTTTGAAAAATCATCCCATGTATAACAGGTTTGGTTGTTTCATGTATACGCCATGTATAACAAACGTTTTACTTATATGCTATATATAAATTATAATATTTCATTTACAATTAATATGAATAAAAACAGAGAGAGAATACGTGTGTTGGTAATGCCAAGTGAGAAGTAGTTCTCATGCAAAATGTGATCGCACCGAGTGCGCACGAATACGGCGCGCTCTCTCTTTGGTGTAATTTTCTAGACTCGGCGATGCTTTGTTTGCACGAGGTGGTGGGATATCTTGGGAGTAGAACGTTAGCGGGGCTTCAGGAAAGTAGGAAGTAACCGCCGCGAATGGACTATAACATCGGCTTGAGGCCACGCGTGGCGCGTGGAAGTTCTCGTGCTACCCCTGCCCGCAGGCTGGGTACCCCTGCCCCCCCTCACCCTGTGCAATCCCGTATACGGTCAGCGAGCGCGTTGTCCCATACAAGGCGGCGATTTATTGGGTCATCGGTTATGTGCGCGCGGCGGCGAAAGCGAGAGCAGGAGAAAAAATTTTCCACTCGAGCCGCAAGCGGTGGTCCAGATCTTCCTAGTTTCCCCCGACGCGCTGTTGTGCCAGCAGGGGTCCTCGGCGCGCGGGGGCCGTGCGAAGATTTCGATTTCTAGTCAGTAATGCGGAATAGATAAGTGCAAAGACAGTAAATGGTGCGTGGAGAGGTCTGGGAGGTTCTTAAGGCCCCTGCCTGCCGGCTGGCAGCCGCGAAATTATAATAGGAAATCCCGTGTTAAGGAAAGCTCGCCTCAGTGCTTTCATTTTATAGAACGGACTTGGCTCGGCCTACCCAAGTGAAAGAGAGAGACAGAACGACTTGCGAAGCACCGACCACAGGTAGGTGGCAGGCGGTGAGAAGAGTCTGCAGGCACTCTTCCCCCCCTCCTCCCAAAGTAGCACCGTCGTCCAATTGTTTCCTTCCCCGGGGAGAAGTGGCCCTGCATTGACAGAGCTCCCGAGTCCTAAGTTACAGCGGCGCTACCACTTCACACACGAGGAAGAGAAACGTCGGTTGTTGATCGTGCCGCGTAATAACAAATTATGCATTCGTAGACGATTTATGATCTGCTCGCGTGCAGGTGAAGTAAGCGCCCACTCAGCGCAGCAGTAAACAAAGTTCGCGCGAGCGGAGTTGCGCCTCTTGTCGGCGAAGGAAACGTGGTTCGATGAACTCGATTTCTAGACAGAAAAGCCAGCTGCGCGCGAGACTAGTATACATTCCTGGTTCTCCACGACGTTCCTGGTGGATGCGACTGTTGTATCTACGCCGAGTCCTCTTAGTTTCTTGTTCAGGCAGGTCACCCGCTGGCCGTGCTAATACGCTGATGGCTTGAGCCCGAAATCCAACATGACTTCTTTATTGACATCAAGCTGGTATAGTCTATTCACGATTACTTCCAACTGTTCTGAAGCCCTGCTTAAGTTCTACCTCTAGGAAAGTACTCCGCCTCGTGCAAACAAAGCTGAACGGAGTCTAGAAAATCACACCGAAGGGCAGCACACCGTATTTGTGCGCACTCGGTCTAACAGTATGTTGCATGAGAACTATTTCTTACTAGGCGTTACCAAAATACCTATTTTCTCACTGTTTTATTAATATTAATTATAAATGTAATATTATAAATTAAAGATAAAATACAAGTAAGAGTTCAATTTAACAAAAAATAAGGTACGTTTATGTTAACGTAAGTATAAAATACTTGTGAGAGAGTACATATTTAGGAATCAGCCATGCACGCCATACATGGGGTGATTTTTCAAAGGTTTTATTAAAAAAGCGTGAAGGAATCGCGAATAGACTATACACAAGTATCTATTCGGAAGAAATAGCGTAGCTAGGTTTTTTTGTTTGGAAGGGGTCACCCTGTGAATTGTCATAAAGATAATAAATACCTACACACATATTTAAATCAGAAATTAGGTAGATTCTTTTTGTTTATTTACAGTAAAAGTTCATGTAAAGTAGTTTCCCTGATCATAAAATCCAAGAGACAAATGCCGCCAAATTTAAACATAATCCCTACTTATCCAAATGTTTCTTTTTTTTTTTGCTTCGTAATATAATAATTAAATGTTTTAAAGTCTCCTGTGGTTTTCTTTCCTGGAATAAAAGCAAAACGGGCAATCTGAAGGGTATACACACAAAGTGCTGATATACTCCTAGGGTCAGTTTATGGGTTGTCCTGACCTTGAGACCTTTCAG